>SMJT01000048.1:815726-937459 GCA_004349715.1 Crucihimalaya himalaica
GGAGCAACTCCTTTGCTCAGAAGGCATTGCAGAACATGTGTGGTACACCTCGCACCTATGTGAATTCATCTTATCAGACACACCTCCACCCTCAGGAAAGCAAATTGAGACTATGCTTGAACAAATTCTTGAAGGGCAACAAAAGATGACTGTTTGATTTCAATGGAAAGATGGATGCTTTGTACACTGATCTGAATGAAAAATCGAAGCTCTAAACATCAATCAGAAGAAGTTGGAAACTCAGGTTGCTCAGACTGCAGAGACAGTAAAGAGACATGATGGTTCCTTCCGGGAAGACGGTGAATCCAAGTTGAACACGTTCACGCTATTCTTGAGGAGTGGAGAGAGGTCACTCCAAAGGTTGAAGAAGACTTACTCGCCTAGAGCAACTCGTCGATCTTGCTTGAGACGACGATGAAGACGATGGATTCCTGAAACTTTCCCCAATATCGATCTGATACTCACCCTGTATCGGTCGATACCCCTCAACATCGATCGTGCCTGTCCAAGTGCTGGAACCAGTTTGCTTAAACCACAAGTATCGATCGACACTCTCCCCTGTATAGATCGATACCAATCCAAAAGTCGACCAGAAGCAGGACTATAGGAATTTGGGAGAGTCTATATACCAAAGATTCCTTTCCCTCGACCTCCTGCCAAGTCTAAGGAAAGAAATAGAACGAGGCCAGATGCAGGGCCAATTGCTAGAGAAGTTGGTTGTTGAACTCCCGTTCGTAGATGCTCTCAAGACTGCACAACTTTCAGGAAGATACATCAAGAGGATGGTATCAAGCAATGTGAATTCTTGAGGAAGTTACTGAGGCATCACCACGAATGCAGTGCGATTCTTCTTCAACAAAATTCCAGAGAAACTACCAGGACCCTGGGAAGCTTTTGTCTTGGATTGCACCATCTTTACAGAGAGGTTCAACGTTCACTTTGCGATCTTGGCTCCAGTGTGAATCTCATGCCGTATTCAAGTAGCTAAAGAGATGGGGATGACAGATTTTCACACCAACTCGGATCTCCCTGATCTTTGCTGATCGATCAGTCCGATTCCCTGAAGGTTTACTTGAGGACGTCCCGATTACCATTGGGGATTGTTAGTCCCAACTGATTCATTGTCCTCGAGTATGATGCTGAACCAAGAGATCCACTAATATTGGTAGACCTTCTTACTACAAGCTGTCGCCCTCATCGACTGCAAGTATGGGAGAATATCCTCAACATGGCGATCTATGATCATGACTTTCAACATGGAGAAGATGATGAAGAAACCAACCATAGACAAGTCATACATCTTCATCGACACTTTCAGTGAGCTATCAGCATGAGTATTTATTTGCGGTTACACCCTGAGAATCCATTGGAAAGAGTGTTGGTTGGCTCAGCTGAGACAGGATTAGTTCCCACAGGCGGTACCGATCGATACCAACCTTTTCATCTGGCAGATGCATGATAACGATTTTCTCAGACATGATCGAGGAGGTTCATGGAGGTATTTCATGGACGATTTTTCTGTCTATGGGTCTTCATTTAAGGGAATTCTGCGACAAATTTATGCAAGCCGTACTTCAGCGCTGTGAAGAGAAGCATCAGTTCTAAGAACTCGAGAAAATGCCACTTTATGGTTTTCAAGACGCATCGTTCTGGACACAAGGTTTCTTAAGGCTGGGATGAAGCGATAAGGGTCTAAGATTCAGGTCATGACAAAGCTCCTCCGCCTACATCTGTGAAGGGACATTCGGAGTTTCCTTGGTCACGCCGGGTTCTATCGCCAGGATTCATCAGATTCTCCAAGTTAGCTCGCCCGCTTACTGCACTCTGCATGTATTGTAAGGATGTCACCTTCGATTTTACGCCAGAACTAACCTCGTCGCATTCAAGACAATGATAAAACGGGCATTGTGTTACTGCTTCCTATGTTCAAGCCACCAGATTAGAATCTTCCCTTTTGAGATCTATGTGTTGATTGCGAGCGACTTGCGTTGGATCCGTTGTACAGAGGAAAGACAAGAAGCTTCATGTTATCTATTATGCAGCAGAACACTAGATTGACGCCCAAAGGAACTACAGCACCACTGAGAAGGAGTTACTGCGTTGTTTCTCTTTCGAGAGAAATTTCGTTCTTATCTGATAGGGAAGCAATGTTATATGTTTTCACAACTGACCATGCGCCCTACAAGTACCTCGCTGCCAAATACAAGGATATGAAACCTCGATTGTGTCGATGGGTTTTACTGGCTCCAAGGTTTTGACATTAGAGATCAAAGAAAGAAAGGAGTGGAGAATGAAATTGCAGATCATCTCTTCCCGTATGAAGATCAGTGAAGAAGTTCCTATTGACGATTCATTGCCTGAGGAGCGGATATACTTCGTTGAGACTGGTTCTGCTTTCGATTCTACCACTGCAGAGTCGAGCATCGATTGACACCATGAACGGTATCGGCATCGGATTACCCTCAAAGATTTGCTGTTGTCTTTTCACGATACACGCATCGATCGATAACTCCTCACTGTATGTCGAATCGATACCAGCTGTTCTCCACTTACCGATTCATCTGCAGGATTAGTCTGAGTTTGAGGAATCTTTTGGCTGTCACTACTCCTGCTGAACTTGGTATTTTTGCCGGACAAAATTAAGGGCCAACTACATTGCTGCCGACTACGAATCAAAGCATCTCAAGAAGTATGTTCAAGAGAAATTCATGGAGAGATGGTCAGACGTTACTTTTGGGATGAACCATATCTGTACAAGCACTGTTCTCTGATGGGATCTACAGAAGTCTGTATAGCTGAATCTCTGAGGTACCAGAGCTTCTGTTTCACTCGCCATGGATCAGAGTATGTCTGGGAACTATTGAATACCTTTCAAAACAGTTTCTAAGGTTCTGCCAAGCTGGTTTCTGGTGCCTACCATGTTCAAGGATGCTCACGCCTTTCATCTCTCGTTGTGCATGTGTGTCAGAGAAGAGATAGAGGAAGATAGCAAGCGCCATGAGATGCCGCAGAAACTTCATCCTTGAGCGTTGAAGTCTTGACTGCTGGGGTATTGATTTTTATGGGACCATTTCCTCCATCGCGACAGAACAGATACATATTGGTCGCCGTCGATTACGTCTCTAAGTGAGTAGAAGCAATTGCTAGCCTACCAACGATTTTGCCGTGGTTCTAAAAACTGTTCAAGACCATCATATTCCCTCGATTTGGAGTACCCAGAGTTTGTCATCAGTGATGGTTGTTCTCATTTTCATCAACAAGATCTTCGAGAAGCTGCTGAGAAAGTATGGCGTTTCATTCACCCGCGTTGCCCACACCATATCACCTCAGACCAGGCGGACAAGTCGAAGTCTCTAACAAACAGATCAAGGAGATTTTGGGAGAAGACAATTGGCAGTACACGGAAAGATTGGGCACTGAAAACTCGACGACGCTCTTGTGGCCTACAGAACCCGCCGTTCAAAACACCACTTGGCACCACACCTTTCCATTTGGTATGGGAAAGCATTGTCATCTTCCGGTTGAGATAGAGCACAAGGCAGCTTGCGGCTACCAAACTTATGAATTTCGACATCAAGTCTGCTGCTCAAAGGCAATTGGTTCAGTTGAATGAGTTGGATGAGATCAGACACTTTGCCTATGAGAACTCCAAACTGTACAAGGAGAGGACCAAAGCCTATCACGATAAGAAAATCCTTTCTCGCCACTTTGAACCAAATGACCAGATACTTCTGTACAACTCTCGTTTACAATTGTTTCCTGGGAAATTGCGTTCTCGTTGGTCAGGTCCCTTCACAATCAAGGAAGTCCGACCTCATGGCGCGGTCGTGTTGCTGAGTGCTGAAGGAAAGGAGTTCACTGTCAATGGACAGCGGGTGAAACACTATTGGGCGAAAGCCACCATTCCAGATGGCCACATATTGCCTCTGGCCGAACCACCAGCTGCCTGACTGATCTCCATGTCAAGCTAAAGACATTAAACAAGCGCTTGGTGGGAGGCAACCCACTGGTGAGTCTGTACATACGTTTTTATTTTGATTTTTCGTTTTGTTTTTGTCTTGTGTCTTCACGTGAACCAGGTCCAGACGATGAGCATCGATCGAGACTCCTTAGTATCGATCGATACCGAGGTAAAAAGCGACTTGTGCTGTTACGATGCGAGTATCGATCGATACCACTAACTGTATCGATCGATACCCAGCACCTAGGTAAGTTTTCTATAAAACCCTTGGGTTTTACCCTTCACTCCATCATAACTCATATCGCTCGACGCCGCTCTTCTCTTTCACTCTCTCACAACTTTTTCGATTCTTCATCGTTTTACTCGATTTTGCATTCTATTCCGCTCGGATTTTTGCCCTCATTTTCATTCCATTACTCATTCCTTCGATCTGCAAGGTAATGTACTCGAAATCACTCCTTTTAGGCACGTTGACAGATTCGGTTTGGGTTTCCTCTGTTTTGAAACTTTTGCTGTCATCTTTAGCTCTAGGGGAATGGAATTGATGTATTAGAATTAGAATGGATATGATAGGGATAGAGTACTTTGAGGAGTTCATTTTTAGGTTGATAGAGTTAGAATTGTGATGCCTCTGTGACGAACCTCGTGTTTCTACCTCGAGTATCGATTGATACCCCCTTGGTATCGCTCAATACCCGACCTGTTCGATACACGTCTGATCTGCTTTCTGTTTTCGTTTTGATTTATTCTGAGATGGCTCCCCGCAAGAAGACATGACAGGATGAGGCCTCCGGTTCCAATCCTCCACGCCGCGAGTTCAGTCTTTAGGACGAGGTCGAGGCATTATGTTTCTCGTATTGGCATGCCGGAGTCATCGCCGCTGTTCTGACCTGAGATCGCTACAGGGTCTTAAAAGGTGGCTTCACAGACAACACTGGTCCTCAAAGCTTCATTGAAGTCCACATCAGTGACCTGAGAGCTGCACCGCGACGTTCGCCATCTCCCTCTGCCCCTGCCCCTGTTGCTCGGCCTCCCTGGCCTAAGTTGGAGGGGAAGAGGATCATTCTGCGACGCGATTGGGCGGGTTTGCCTAAGGAGGAGACTGAGAGTGAGGCTTGCATCTATAAGCCTATAGCTGAGGAGTGGGATGACTACGACACTCTGTTTTACAACGAGTGGCTGAACGTTGTCATCCTCCCTACTCGCTTCATCGATCCACACACCATGCGCCGTCTTGGTATCGATGTGGAGCTTTCAGAGACGCTTGATAAGATTGGTTTGGGGACATTGTACTCACGGCAATACGACCTCTTTCCAGACCTCGTTCGCCAGTTCCTCGCCACAGCTCGAGTGTATTACAGAGACGAAGTCCACCGCATTGCTTCAGAGGGCACCTTGACTTTCCTGATCAGAGGGGTTCGTTACAGGCTGCCTATCCCAGACCGCTGCGCCATCTACGGGTTCGATCCCTATCCTCAGCAGGTACCTCTTCCTTCCCAGTTTCACGACGTATAGGTCTTTTGGCGTCACATCGGTCTTGGAGCCTACCACTCCAAGACCACGACACAGATAGACATCCGCCATCCAACTCGTTCGCATTCTGAGCACCACTCTTCTCTGCAAGATGGTGCCGAACAAGCTGAGGATCTCAGAGCTGATTTTACTGTACAAGGCCATTGGCGATCTTATCCTTGAGGACATGTATGAGTGGCCCGAGATGAACCTCGCGGTCAACATTGGCGCTCTCTTCGCACACCATTTGGTCTCTCTGAAGACCAAGCCTTTCTCTGGTCGCAAGTATGCCACGGCGCGAAAGACTGAGTCAGTTAGCAGCCTCCTCACTCCTATCTTCGAGCACTTTCGCATATCGACTTCAGCGTGTTCGATTGTCACAGCTCGTTCTCTGATGGATGAGCAGCATATGCAGCACATGTGTTGGCTGAAGCCAACTCGTCGCTGAGGCCTACCCACGACAGACGGAGAGCTCTTTGTGCAGCTCCCCAACCGCACTCCCCGCATCGGCGACAACCCTTCGCAGCTGCATTTCGATCCAGATCCGAGTCTGCTCTCTGTTGCTCCGTCCGCGCATGTCTGTGCTCCACGCCAACTCCCATCCATTCCTGTCGTTGCAGACGAGACACCCGCAGCTGACTTTGCTGGAAGTCAGCCTCACCGTTCACAGCGCCGCCAGACATCTGCTCCTGCACCTTCATTTCCTCCACCACCGGATCTGCCGATGGAGACAGCTACCTTTCAACGATATGTTGTGGAGAGTTTACAGAGCATCTGGTCCGTTGTATCTCGCTGCCGCTGCATGTCATCTACTGATGCCAACCACTCCACTCCTGGTCTTTCATCTCGCTATGCTGTATCAGATGACGATGATGATTCAGACGACTAGTCTCTGCTCCTGGTTTCACATTTTCTTTTCTTTTTTTCTCTTGTTTTGCTTTCTTTTCTGAACTTATCTATCTCATTGTCAGTACTTGTTGAACTTATGGCTATATATTGCTTCTGTTGTTTCTAACTGTGCTCTCATGATCTAACAGTTCTTCATCTAACAATAGGCTTCATTGGACACGGTTTCAGTTTCAGGATTACCGACAAAGACCTTAGTATCGATCGATACTCCCTCAGTATCGATCGATACCCATCATTTTCCCACGGTACCTTCGCGTCAACTTTCAGCCATCTGTTTTTGTGCTTTTTTTTGCTTCCTTTAGGCTAGATAACACTGGGGACAGTGTTGTTTAAGTCTGGGGGAGGTAGTTACTACATTGGGTTTGTTTTTCTTAGAGTCAGTCCTTTTTGAGTCAAATTTTTGTTTTATCGAGTCAAAACCAGTTGGAGATTATGAACCTTTGCTTGATTTCATTGTTCTAACTTTGTTTTTATGTAACCATTGTTACAGAATCAGCTCTAAGATCGACTAATGAAAAATCCAAAGACTAACCAGTTGACTCGGAAACACCCATGTCTCCAGTAAATTTCTTCTAAATCCTGACCCCATTTCGCATTTCATTCCTGAGGTTGGTATTCACTGAACTTGATTCATTCATCATATCTGAAAAAAGAACCCACGTGTTTGAAGATTATGATATACCTCTCCCTTGACACACATTGATGCATGAAAGATGAAAGGATTTCCGCCGAGTAGAGGGCTAGGAACATTTCCTGTGATCCCATTTTTCTACTTGGACAAGGAATGATCACACAAGAGTCTGAAGCGAGGGGTAGGAACATTTCCAGTGACCCCATTATTCGCCTAAGACTTTTGATACTCTGAGAGGGGAGAACCGGGGATTCAGTGGCAAACACCATCAATACTCACGCCTCAAACCTTGATTTGCATATGCGAAGCTAAAAGAAAAATTAAAAAAAATAAAGAGAACATAAAAGGAGATAAGTCTGGGGGAGAGGAAAATCATATCAAAGTATAAATTTGGGTGGTTCTTTAGTTACGATATCGCATGAGGAAGAATCTAGAAGGTTCCTGAATATCAACAACAGTGATGGAACGACAATGAAGGATTTATTATGATTGATGCTGCGAGATAATGTGTGGATACTGGGAAGCTGCGACTGTCTACGAAGAAGTACATGGTGGTCAGATCCGAAACTGTTTAGGTGATGATTGGGAGCTTGGAAAAGGAGTCAATACAATGTCTCAAGAGAAGGTGAGTCTCCACGTTTTTCAAACCTCTTTCTCTGTTTGGTTTTCTGTTTGCTTGAGGGCAAGCAAAGACTAAGTTTGGAAGAGTTGATATATCATGGTTTTTACCTACTTTTAACCATGATATAAGTCCTTTTTCCGAGTCCTTCCAGCAGTTTTAGAGTAAGTCTGGGGGAGTTGATATATCATAGTTTTTACCCACTTTTAACCATGATATAAGTCTTTTTCCGAGTCCTTCCAGCAGTTTTAGAGTCTTTCAAGTTCTTTTCAGGATATAGGCACATATAGAGCTAAATTGGGTTATTGGAAGCTTTTGAAGCAATCTGGAGTTGAAGCAGTTCGGGGAGCTGATGCTCAGCATCGATCGACACCTGAGAAGCATCGATCGACACCATTCATTTGGAAGAGACACGAATAAAACTCCCAGTATCGATCGATACCATTTATAGTATCAGTCGATACCAGTGATCAGAACGCGATACAAGTCCCGAAGATAATCAAAAGGTTTCCTTAATTTCCGATTAGACTCCAAAAACGTGTTTTAGCTATATCATTAGGTTTTTGAGCCTCCAGAAAGGAGACTGGTGATTTCTGGAGATAGAGTATTCTGCAATTGAGTTTTTGGGAGAAGAACCTTAAACCCTTTTTGTATTCCTACTCTATTTTACTTATGATATCTATTTTATTCATGATGTCTGTCTCATTTACCATGTCTGAGTAGATTCCCTGTTAGGTTTAGGGATGTTTAAAAGGTTTTTGATGAATTATCAGATTTGATTGATTTGTTAAGGAATATCCATAGAGCTTTTCACCTAGACTTGAGATTAATGCTTATTCTAGCCTCGCGAACTAGAATAATATTAGGTTGATTAATTGGCACGACAGTGTGATTGGTTTCCTGAACTAGTGTTTGGTGAGCAAAAGACCTATTCGCAAAGAAATTTGGTTTAGGATTTTGTGAACAATTGAACTTGATCGTTAATGCTTGTTTGAATTTATGGAATCTGCAAAGAAATTTGGGATTCTAGGTTTAGACATAGATAGTCTTCGCAACGACAGTTAGTTTACTTTACATCTGTGTTTCAAGTTCAAGAGCGGAGCTTATTTCATTCCTGACATTTGATTTGATTGATAATTCTGATTTGCCTGCAAACTTCCCTAAGCCTAGCTTTTATCCCACTGATTTACTTCTTGATTTAATTGTTTTGTTATTCTTATTTACATTCATTTAGCGTAGCTTAATTCCTATTCTAGAATCTATTGAGTGATATCCTGAGTCTTTGTGGTTATATACTGCAGCTACTGCTTTAGTACTTTTAGGGTATTATCTTTGAGCATATCACGTACGCAGTTCAAGCTCGCTCACGAATGATTCCTCCCCGTAACAGTGATAAGGACAAAGGGATATTGTGCAAACATTGTCACATTTGGGTCATTCCTTGGATAGTTGTTTTGCTGTTGTTGGCTATCCGAAGTGGTGGGGAGACCGTCCGAGGACAAGAACGATGCATGGACGTGGTCGTGGTACTAGCTCTGGTCCACCAAGTGTTGGAAATGGAAGAAACGTTAACTATGCTAATGTTGGCAATGTTCCGCCGTCTCCATCACAGAAACAAGCAAACTATGTTGTCACCGACAAGGATAGAGATGGTGTGAATGGCTTAAGTGATGCTCAATGGCATCATTTGGTGAAACTTTTGAATGCTGGAGGTAGCAACACCACTGAGAAACTTTCGGGTAAGTATTCTACTTCTTCTTGGATATTGGATACATGTGCCTCACACCATTTAACTGGAAATCTTGATCTGCTCACTAATATTCGAGAAATGGAACCAGTTTTGGTAATCTTGGCTGATGGTAGAGAACGTATTTCAGTCACAGAAGGCACGATTGTCATGGGATCACATCTGGTTTTGAAATCAGTTTTTTATGTGGAAGAGTTGCAGTCTGATTTGATTGATGTAGGCAAGCTAATGGATGAAAACAATTGTGTGGTTCAAATGGTTGATCAGTTTCTTGTGGTTCAGGACCGTGTCTCGAGGATGGTGATTGGAGCTGGTAAGGGAGTCAGGGACTTTTCGCTTTCGCATAACAAAGCTGGTGGGATCTGTTGCAACACGTGATAACAACTCCTATGACTTGTGGCATCGTAGGATGGGTCTTTCTTCTGCAAAAGCTATAAGTTCTCTTCCTTTTGATTTTGTTATTTCTGATAATTCCAATAAGCCGTGTGAGGTCTGTCTCCGCGCGAAGCAAACAAGAACTCCTTTTTCATTAAGCATCAATAAAACTACAAAAGTTATTGAGTTAATACATTCTGACGTATGAGGACCTTATCGAACAGCTTCACATAATGGAGCAAGAAACTTTCTAATGATTGTTGATGATTTTTCAAGGAGTGTTTGGCTTTTTCTTCTCACTGACAAAACATAGGGGCCTATACAACTCAAAAATATCATTGCTATGGTTGGTCGCCAATTTCAGTCTCAAGTTCAACGCTTAAGGATTGACAATGGAACAAAGTTTTTAAGCTTAACAAAATTCTTTCATGAACACGGAATTGTTCATGAAACGTCTTGTGTTGCGACACCGCAACAGAACGGAAGGGCTGAACACAAGCATCGTCATATACTAAATGTTGTCGGAGCCTTCATGTTTCAAGCAAACATGCCTATCGAGTTTTGGGCTCCAATTGGGACTCATCATAATGTCGAGGAAAATGATGGGCCTTATCTTCAACTTGCATCTGGCCCATTAGTTAATCAAGTGTCCAACGACATATCAAGCCCAATAGGACCTGTTTTAACGAATACAGATTCGCTGCCTCCATCGACACCATAACACTCAGCTTCTTCTCCGCCGAGTTCTTCCTTCAACGGATCACTCTGGTCCGTCATTACCCACAAATCAATCGGCAGATGCTCCTTTGGCTGAGAATCTTTAGCGTGGTCAGAGGCACAAAATCCCTTCCGTTACTCTTCGTAATTACGTGACGAACACGGCTCAAAGTAAGCTTCTTACGACATCTCCTTCCAAATCTCTATATGCGATAGAAAATTATGTGAACTGCACTCGGTTTTCAGCAACTCATCGTGCCTATCTTGTCGGAATTTCAACAAATTTCGAGCCTAAATCGTTTACAATTGCGACTAAAATTGAATAGTGGAATAAAGCTATGGGCTGTGAGGTTGAGGCATTAGAAGAAAACGCTACATGGACTTACGAAGATTTGCCTCTGGGTAAGCGTGTAATTGGTAGTAAGTGGGTTTACAAGATTAAGTATAAATCCGACGGTACAATTGAGCATTACAAGGCCAGACTCGTCGCTCTTGGCAATAAGCAAATTAAAGGTGAAGATTACGGTGATACTTTTGCACTTGTAGCTCGTATGGGGACGGTCCGTGTATTTCTCAAAGTAGCTGTTGGAAAGAACTGGCATGTGTATCAATTGGATGTGCATAATGCTTTCTTACATGGTGATCTTCAAGAAGTATATGAAGCCTCCACCAGGTTTCTATCCGGAAGATAAGCAAAACGTGTGTCGCTTACGGAAGTCTATCTACAGTCTCAAGCAAGCACCGCGTTGTTGGTTTGAGAAACTAACTACCTCGCTTAAAGGATACGGCTTTCAACAATCCTTGGCCGATTATTCACTCTTTACTCTGGACAAGGATGGTGTAGAGCTTAGTCTTCTTATCTATGTCGATGATATGATCTTAATAGGGAGTTCGGACAAAGCTTTACAAGTTTTTAAAAAATATCTCTTCTCCTACTTCAAGATGAAGGATTTGGGCATTTTGAAATATTTCTTGGGGATTGAGGTTTCGCGGAATCACTCAGGCTTTTATCTCAGCCAACGCATAGAAACAGACATGCTTAGTGCTAAACCAGCTGCGTTTCCTCTTGAACAACATCATCAACTCGCGCTTTCCAAGTCTGAATATTTGGTTGATCTAGCCCCTTATCGTCACCTTATTGCCAGGTTAATATACTTGGGTGCAACACGTCCAAATATGGCATTTAGTGTTCATGTTCTTGCGCAAATCATGCAGCAACCACGCGAAGATCATTGGCAATCTGCTCTTCGGGTTGTACGTTATCTCAAAGGCACACCGGGACAAGGAATCTTGTTGGATTCCGATACCAATTTTCAGGTTTCCGGCTGGTGTGATTCGGACTGGGCAAGTTGTCGTTTCACTCGGCGATCTCCCACAGGTTATTTTGTTCAACTAGGCAAATCACCAGTCTCATGGAAAACAAAGAAACAGAAAACGGTTAGTAAGTCATCTGCTGAGGCAGAATACAGAGCAATGTCTTATTTAAAGGATGAACTTGTCTGGATTAAATCAGTACTTCAGTCTCTTGGTGTTCTTCATTCACTGCCAATGGGAATGGTTTGCGACAGCAAATCTGCAATCTATATCAACACCTACCCAGTCTTCCATGAACGTACAAAACATATTAACCTGGATTGTCATTCCGTCCGAGAACAGATTCAGAATGGTACGATTTTCCCTCAGCATGTTCCAACTACAAACCAACTAGCAGACATTTTCACAAAACCGTTAGGTCAACACCTTTTTGGAATTTTTGTAGCAAGCTTGGCATTTTTTGATCTTCATGCTCCAGCTTGAGGGAGGGTATTGGGATATCGTATCACTAAATTAGCGTCATTCACTTGCTTAATATTTGTTATGTATATTGGTATTTTAGGAATATAGATTCTCTCAATTGAGTATATATCATGTAATTTCTTTGCCAATATACATCAATCGAATACCTTTCTCTTGAATCTCACCTCTATTATTCTTCATTTATACATGCGCTTGGCAATCCAAAGGCCGAAGTCCAAAATTTTGTGAGACTAGAGATCGTGAAATATGATAGTTGGAGACGTCCAACATATGACAAAAACCTGTTCTTCCAAGTTTCTATTCGATTTTTTTTTTTGCTCTAAGAGGGGAGCATAGTCAGCAGAGGACATTCGTTAAGACAACAAAGGGAGACCGAGATAACGAACCGGAAGATTGCCAATAGCCAGTCCTGTTAGGAAATATCGCTGAATTTCCTATTGTCAAATTTTCGATAAATTAGAAATATGAGAAAGATAAGACACACAAATTTGTTAACGCAGTTCGGCCAATCGTGCCTACATCTCCGGACCTGCTACAGATCTTTTATTAATAGCCGGGAAATTTTACGCCACTCTCAACTCACACTCGAACCCAAATACACTCAAGAAAATTACTCTTTTAATTTTCTCACAAAGAAGAATTAAAGAAGAATAATTATTATTTTTTTTTTTTCTCATGTTTCTTCTTCTCTCTTGTGTTTCTTCTTGTTTTTGGGATATATTTCTTCTTCTAAAAACCTTGGTATTTATAGAGAGTGTGGGGGTTGGTGAGAGCCACACTTGTTGAAAAACTTAGCCTCCATTGTTGACATGGAGCCAACAACTCCCAAGGGAAAATCCACCGTCCATTATTAGTCTTCACCAACCCATGACTAACAATCTCCCACTTGAAGACTGATTTCAATCTGTCTTCACACCTTGATCAATGCAGCAGGTCTTTCAAGCTTGTTACTCTAGCAAGCCAACTGAGGTTGAACACAACCTCAGCTTGTCATACGTCACGACCTTTGTGAGCATGTCTGCCGGATTCTTACTTCCTGGGGTCTTTTCAAGCACCAACACTTCATCTTCCAAAGCTGATCTAATGAAATGATACTGAAGTTGTATGTGCTTTGTCCGAGCATGGTAAACCGGGTTCTTTGCCAAATCAATGACACTCTTACTATCACAGTACAACACACTTTTGTCTTGGTCATGGCCTAGCTCTTGTAGAAATGATTGTAACCACATCATCTCCTTTGTCGCCTCTATCACCGCAACATACTCAGCTTCACAGCTTGATAGAGCTACAATTTCTGCAACTTTGAAACCCAACAAATTGCAGTACCACCAAAAGTGTAGACATACTCGGATGTGCTCTTCCTACTGTCAATGTCACCTCCATTGTCAGCATCAACATATCCTTGCAATCCCATCTCAGACTTCATGAAACATAACGATAAACTTGGATTCCCCTTCAGATACCTCAGAATCCACTTAACATCCTCCCAATGTTCCTTGCCTGGATTACTCATATATTTGCTAACGACTCCCACTGCATGTGCAATGTCTGGCCTTGTGCATACCATAGCGTACATCAGGCTACCAATAGCCGAAGCATATGGAACTTTATCCATATATGCCATCTCGTCTTCAGTCACCGGGGACTGATCTCTGGATAACCGAAAGTGACTTGCCAGGGGAGTGCTCACTGGCTTCGCGTCATCCATGTTAAACCTCTTGAGGACTTTCTTCACATACTCCTCTTGTGATAACTTAAGTCCCTCTTTGCTTCTACTAATTCTCATCCCAAGAATTTGTCTTGCTTCTCCTAGGTCTTTCATCGCAAACTCTTCTGAGAGTTTCGTCTTCAAGTTATTGATCTCTTGCAAGTCTGCTACCACTATCAACATGTTATCAACATACAAGAGTAGTATCAAGTAAGACCCTTCAAACTTCTTGAAGTAATAACAGTGGTCAGCCTCACACCTCAAGAAACCAGCACCTTTTATAAAGTTGTCAAACCGCTTATACCACTGTCTTGGAGCTTGTTTCAAGCCATACAAACTCCTTTGAAGCTTACAGACTAGCTTTTCCTTTCCTTTGACCTCAAAGCCTTCAGGTTGCTTTATGTAGATTTCTTCATCCAAATCACCGTGAAGAAATGTTGTCTTCACATCCATCTGTTGAAGATGTAAATCTTCCTTTGCTACCAGCCCAAGAACAGTTCGGATAGTCACCAGCTTGACTACAGGAGAGAAGATTTTCGTGTAGTCGATGCCTTCTATTTGTTGGAATCCCTTCACAACAAGCCTCGCTTTATAACGCTTGCTTCCGTTATGTTCTTCTTTTATTCGGTAGACCCACTTGTTATGCAATGCCTTTTTCTCCTTAGGCAACTTAGCTAACTCCCAAGTGTGATTGGATATCAACGAGTCCATCTCATCTTTCATTGCAAGCTCCCACTTGATCGATTTATCAACTTGCATTGCTTCTTCATAACATTCAGGCTCGCCTCTATCTGTTAGCAGAATGTAGTTGAGCGATGGAAAGTATCTTACAGGTTCCCTGATGATTCTGTTTGACCGCCGTAACTTTGTAACTGGCTTATGCTTAATCACTTCTGAAGCATCATTATCATTTGCTTCACCGTTCTCTTCTTGAGAAATTTGTTCTTCTCTTGCTGCGGTATCCTGTTGCAACTCTGGTGCCAGGATATCTCCCAAATCAACAGCTCTAGACTCCTTCCTTTCATAGTTTTCTTTTAGCTGATCCTTGTACAACGCTCCTTCGTTGAACACAACATTCTTGCTGCGGATGATCTTCCGATTTTGCAAATCCCAAAACCGATAACCGAACTCGGTATCATCGTAACCGATAAAGTAACACTTCTTAGATTTTGCATCAAGTTTACTTCTTGCAGCATCATCAACGTGAACATAAGCTAAGCAACCAAACACCTTTAGAAAAGAAAGATTTACTTTCTTGCTGCTCCAAACTTCTTCAAGAATCTTGAATCCCAATGGAACAGATGGTCCTCTGTTTATTAGGAAAGCCGCGGTATTGATTGCCTCTGCCCAGAAAGTCTTAGGTAATCCACAATGCAATGTCATGCTTCTTGCACGCTCATTTAGGGTCCGGTTCATCCTTTCTGCTATTCCATTTTGTTGTGGCGTTCCAGGAATTGTATATACCATCTTGATCCCATTCTCAGCGCAATATCTTCTGAATTCCTTGCTGATATATTCTCCACCGTTATCAGACCTTAAACACTTCAACTTGAGATTTGTCTCAACCTCAACCATGGTTTTCCCTCTCTTGAAAACCGAAAATACTTCATGCTTATTCTTCATGAAGTACACCCACACCTTCCTTGTGGAGTCATCAATAAAGGTTACATAGTAGGACGAACCTCCTAGAGATGTGACCGGAGCGGGTCCCCATACATCTGTGTGCACCAGCTCCAACTTCTCAGATTTTGGTTCCCTACCTCTTTTTGAGAGACTAACCCGTTTATGCTTTCCAAGGATGCAACTTTCACACATCTCATGATCCACCGTCTTCAAATATGGGAGCACGCCATTAGCCACTAAAAGCTTCATGCCTTTCTCACTATGTGTCCCAACCTACAATGCCACAACTTAGTTTGTTTGGCATTCTCGACAACAGCAATCGTGTCTTCATAACTTGTTATCATATAGAGAGTCCCTCTTTTATGACCTCTAACAACCACCATGGAGCCTTTCTTCACTTTCCAGGCTCCACCACCAAAGTTAACATCGTGCCCCTTATCATCAAGTTGTCCTACTGAAATTAGATTTCACATCAACTTTGGCACATGTCTAACCTTTGTGATCTTCCACACGTGTCCATCTGACAGCTTCAGATTGATATCTCCAATACCAACTATTTCCAAAGGTAAACCATCAGCTAGATATACCTTCCCATAGTTTCCTGCAACATAATTCTCCATAATGTTGCGGTGTGGTGTCGTGTGGAATGAAGCTCTAGAATCAAGAACCCAAGCATCGATCGGGCTATCAACATAGGAAGTCGATGCTTTGGCAGTGTTTATGGCTGCAACATGAGCTTCACTTTCCCTTGAGAAATCATCAGATACAAACAATGCATCACCTTGTTCATGCGTAACTGCATTGGCTCTGCCTGCCTTGTCTTCCTTCTTTGGTGGTGCCCAACAATTCTTTTTGACGTGGCCTCTCTTTCCACAATTCCAGCATTCAGTGGGCTGCTTTAATTTAGAATGACCTCTTCCATTCTGTGACTTCGATCTGCCTTTGCTCCGGTTGTTTCTATCTTGAGTTCTCCCTCTGTTTTCCACGTTGAAAGCAGAGCTCGTCGATGTTTCGCCAGAGTCTATCCTACGAACTTCTTCAGCGAGGATATGATCTCGAACATCGGTAAATTTTAGTTTTTGAGTTCCCACAGAATTACTAACCGCTGCCCTCATTGGCTCCCATCTGTTTGGCAGAGATGCCAGCAGAATTAGTGCTCGCACTTCATCTTCGAACTCGATTTCAACAGATGACAGTTGGTTGACAATCTTGTTGAAATCTTTCACATGTGTTTCAACATGGCTACCTTCTTCCATCTTCAAGTGGAAGAGTTTCTTCATGAGAAACACCTTATTATTAGCCGAAGGTTTCTCATACATATCCGAGAGAACTTTCATGAGACCTTTTGTGGTCTTCTCCTTTGCAACGTTGTGAGCAACGTTTTTCGATAGTGTTAACCTGATAACACCTAGAACCTGCCGATCAAGGAGATCCCAGTCTTCTTGATCCATCTTCTCAGGTTTCTTGCTCAGTGATTGATGAAGCTTCCTTCCGTACAGATAATCTTCAATTTGCATTCTCCAAATTAAAATGCATAATCTGTACCGTCAAATTTCCCGATACCGTGTGCAGAACCATCTTCGCCTCCCATCGTTTCTGATTATTTTGCGAACCACCGTGTATTTGAACACCTCCGTCGACAAACCGATGTTGCCAACAAAATTTACTATTCACGAATTCACTATTCACATGAATAGTAACCTCGCAACCCGTGCACTCTGATACCAGTTGTTAGGAAATATCGCTGAATTTCCTATCGTCAAATTTTCGATAAATCAGAAATATGAGAAAGATAAGACACACACAAATTTGTTAACGGAGTTCGGCCAATCGTGCCTACGTCTCTGGACCTGCTACAGATCTTTTATTAATAGCCGGGAAATTTTACATCACTCTCAACTCACACCCGAACCCAAATACACTCAAAAAAATTACTCTTTTAATTTTCTCACAAAGAAGAATTAAAGAAGAATAATTATTTTTTTTTATTTTTTTTATTTTTCTCACGCTTTTTCTTCTTCTCTCTTGTGTTTCTTCTTGTTTTTGGGATATATTTCTTCTTCTCAAAACCTTGGTATTTATAGGGAGTGTGGGGGTTGGTGAGAGCCACACTTGTTGAAAAACTTAGCCTCTATTGTTGACATGGAGCCAACAACTCCCAAGGGAAAATCCACCGTCCATCATTAGTCTTCACCAACCCATGACTAACAAGTCCAAACCATTGTAGAACCAAATCTCTAGTCAGATAAGAGACACCTGCCATGAAAATGGTCGATTTTTCAACACTAATATTCAATCCCGAGAGAGTTACAAACTTCTGAAAAACAGCGAGAACACCCTATAATGAATGGACTGAGCCCTCCACAAACACCAAGATGTCATCAGCAAAGCATAGGTGGGTAAGTTTTGAGATTTTTACATTTTGGATGATATCCCATACTTCCCCAGCGGCAGCTTTATCTAGCAATATAGATAGCACATTCATACAAATGACGAATAAGTACGGTGATAGAGAACACCCCTGCCTTAGCTCTCTTTTACTCTGGAAAAACCCCACAAGTTTTCCATTTACTTGGACCAAGAAAGATGCAGAGGTAACACAAAGGAGATTCCAGTGAATAAAAGTGATTCAGGAAATTAAGCGCCTTTAGAACGCTCCTTAGTAAACTCCATTGGACCGAGTCAAATGCTTTATAGGTATCAAACTTTATTGTGCAACATGGAGAGACATCCACTTTGTGATAATCCTTGAAAACCTCTGATGCCAAAAGAAGATTTTCTAGCTATAGTATATCCTTCATAAATGCAGACTCGTTTGGAGAAATGAGCTCTACAAGAATCGATGTTAGGCGATTTGCAATTATCTTAGATATTACCTTGTATATAACGTTACATCAGGAGAATAGTCTATAATCCTTTGTAGATTGTTGGTCTTCTTTGGAATAAGAGCTAAGATTGTTGTTTTAAGTCCCTTAGGCAGGAAACCATACACAAAAAAAGACTGAACTGCTATCAAGAAGTCTTTACCAACTATATTCCAATTGCACTTAAAAAACTCCACCGTGTAACTGTCTGGTCCCGGAGCTTTGTTATTTGGCATGGAAAACAAAACTTTCTTCACCTCCTCTTCTGTTATGTCTTGAATTAGAAGATGCATATCCGCTTCAGAACATTGAAAAGGCAAGAACTCCTGAAGCTGCTCCACCGGAAGACCCGAAAAATCCGAGGGGACAAGATTCATGAAGTTGGAGAAAAGCAAACTGCTTCCGCTTTAATATCTGATTTGGAAATGAGTAGTTCGCCATTTACACCACTAATTTCATTTATTGTGTTCGCTGCTCTTCCCTCCTTAACAGCATTGTGAAAAAAATTGTTGTTTCTATTCTCGACATTCAAGAAATGCAACTTGGATTTCTGTTTTAAGAATTTCCTCCAACAGTGAGACTCATTCCCAACGTGCAAACGCACTGGCCTCTTCCTCGATTTCCTGAGCATGTGGCTGCAACAGAGATTGAGATTGTGATATATCATGGTTTTTACCCACTTTCAACCATGATATAAGTCCTTTTTCAGAGTCTTTTAGGTAGTCTAGAGTCTTTTAAGTTCTTTTCAGGATATAGGCACATATGGAGCTAAATTGGATTATTGGAAGCTTTTGAAGCAATTTAGAGTTGAAGCAATCTAGAGTTGAAGCAATACGGGGAACTAAAGCTCAGCATCGATCGATACCAGAGGAGCATCGATCGACACCATTCATTTGGAAGAGTCACGACTAAAGCCCCAAGTATCGATCGATACCATTTATAGTATCGATCGATACCAGTGATCAGAACGCGCAACAAGACCGAAGATGAACCAGAAGTTTTCCTTATTTTTCGATTAGACTCCTAAACGTGTTTTAGCTATATAATTAGGTTTTTGAGCCTCCAGAAGAGCACCTTGTGATTTCTGGAGATAGAGTATTCTGCAATTGAGTTTTTGGGAGAAGAACCTTGAACCCTTTTTGTATTCCTACTCTATTTCATTTATGATATCTATTTTATTCATGATGTTTGTCATATTCACCATGTCTGAGTAGATTCTCTGTTAGGCTTAGGGTTGTTTAAAAGGTGCTTGATGAATTATTAGATCTAATTTATTTGTTAGGAAATATCCATAGAGCTCTTCACCTAGACTTGAATTTAATGCTTATTCTAGCCTCGCGAACTAGAGTATGATGTTAGGTTGATTAATTGTCACGAAAGTGTGGTTAGTTTCCTGATCTAGTGTTTGGTGAGCAAAAGACCTATTCGCAAAGAAATATGGTTTAAGATTTTGTGAAAAATTGAACTTGAGTGTTAATGCTTGTTTGAATTTATAGAATTTGCAAAGAAATTTGGAATTCTAGGTTTAGACATAGATAGTTTTTGCAATGACAGTTGGTTTACTTTATATCCGTGCTTCAAGTTCAAGAGCAGAGCTTAATTCTTTCCTGACATTTGAATCTGATTGATAATCCTGATTTGCCTGAAAACTTCCCAAAAGCCTAGCGTTTTCCCCATTGATTTATCACCTCGTTTTAATCGTTTTGTTATTTTTAATTACATTCATCTAGCTTAGCTTAATTCTCATTCTGAAATCTATTGAGTGATATCTTGAGTCTCTGTGGTTCGACCCCTATATACTGCAGCTACTGCTTTAGTACTTTTAGGGTATTATCTTTGAGCACATCAAATTTTGGCGCCGTTGTCGGGGACTCTAATTTCACCATTAGATTACGTTTAGATACTCATTGTTATTCCTGTCACTTACGTGATTTGATCTCTGTGTTTCAGGTGTATGCAACATCGAGAGACCAGAAGAAGCAAGAACAAGCAGCTGACCAATCTATCTAACAAAGAGCTAGCTGAATTAGAGCGTACGATCAGAAAGCAAAAGAAACAAGCTGAGATGAATAATCCGATTGTGCTCGCTCGTGATGAGGCTGGGGTTTTGAGAGATCAGGAAGGTCATCTGTGTGACGCGCAAGGACAGAGGATTGATGCAGAAGGAAACGTTGTTGCCCCTGCACCGGTAGCTAATGATATTTTCCTACCAGCTGTGCGTGGGAATGTTGGGAATGTTCAGGTTAATCATGCCAGAACGCTTGGGGAGTACAACAGACCAGATCCGTTCTATGCGAACCGATCTGCGATCCGTATTCCAACCTTCCAGAGAAATGACTTTGAGCTGAAGCCTGCATACTACACTCTTGTAGGCCAGCACCCTTTCCATGGTCTTTCTCATGAGCATCCCATGGATCATATCGAGAGGTTCGAGGACTTGGTCACCGGTATCAAATACAATGGAGTGACCAATGACTTCCTCTTCTGTAAGCTCTTCCCATACTCTCTTAGTGGAGATGCAGCTTACTGGTTAAAGCAGCTACCCCCTGGTTCTCTGACTACCTGGGAGGAGACTAAGACTGCTTTTCTGAATAATTTATATGATGATGCGAGATCAGAGGAACTCAGGAACAAGATCTCCCAGTTTTCTCAGGGAACAATTGAGGCATTTAACGCTGCCTGGGTTCGATTTCGATCTTATCAGAGGGACTGCCCTCACCACGGTTTCTCGCAAGTTCAGTTATTGGGTATCTTCTTCAGAGGAATCGATTGGAGGTATCAGATGGCTTTGGACGCTGCAAGCAATGGAAATTTCAACACCAGGTATCCCGAGGACGCTTATGTGTTGATTGAGAACTTGGCGTCTAGCAACAGCACTAAGAATGCAGATTTCGAGAGAAAGAAGCAGAATGGAAATGTTGATGGGTTGCAGATTGTTGAAATACATGCCAAGCTGGAGTCAGTTCACAACCTGTTGTTGGGTAAGCAGCAGAAGCAGTACATTTTGCTGAGGAGGTCGAGAATATTGATGAAGGTGAAGCAGAGGATGTCAACTACATAGGTGGTAATGGATCTCAGAATTCATCGTACAACCGCGGCTTCAACAACAACTCTCAGAGAGGAGGATTCAAATCTGATTTTAAGTCTTCGAATTTCGGAGCAAACTCCTTTGCTCAGAAGCCATTTCAAAACAGTGGGTACACTCGCACATATGGGAATTCATCTTATCAGACACCACCTCCCAAGACTGAGGAAAGCAAAGTTGAGACTATGCTTGAACAGATTCTTGAGGGGCAGCAAAAGATGACTGTTGATTTCAATGGAAAGATGGATGCCTTATACACTGATCTGAATGGCAAAATCGAAGCTCTTAACATCCATCAGAAGAAGTTGGAAACTCAGGTTTCTTAAACTGTAGACATAGTTAAGTGACAAGATGGTTTCTTTTCGTGAAAAACGGTGAATCCGTGGGAGCATGTTCATGTTATCATTTTGAGGAGTGGAAGAGAGGTCACTCCAAGGTTGAAGAAGACTTACTCCCCTAAGTAGCACGTCGATCTTGCTTGTCATGACGATGACGACGATGAGATTCCTGCAATTTCACCAGTATCGATCGATACTCACCCAGTATCGGTCGATACCACTCCCAATCAAGCATTGCCCGTTCAGGTTTCTACAGGACCGGTTGGAAAACCAAAGGCATCTATCGATACCCCCCCTGTATCGATCGATACCTGTCCAAGAGTCGAACAGAAGCAGACCACAGGATGTCGGGAGAGTCTATATACCAAAGATTCCTTTCCCTCGACCCACTGCTAAGACTAAGAAGGAAATAGAAGAGGCCAGATGCCGAGCAATGCTAGAGAAGTTAGTTGTCGAACTCCCTTTCTTGGATGCTCTAAAGACTTCACTAGTTTTTAGAAGGTACATCAAGAGGATGGTTTTGAGCAATGTGAATCTCGAGGAAGGTGTACTGAGGATCACCCATGAATGCAGTGCGATTCTTCTCAACAAAATTCCAGAGAAACTACCAGACCCTGGGAGTTTTGTCTTGGATTGCATGATCTTCACTGAGAGGTTCGAACGTTCACTTTGCGATCTTGGCTCCAGTGTGAATCTCATGCCGTATTCAGTAGCTAAGAGGATGGGGATGACATATTTCACACCAACTCGGATCTCCTTGATCTTTGCTGATCGATCAGTCTGATTCCCTGAAGGTTTACTTGAGGATGTCCCAATTACCATTGGGGATTGCTTAGTCCCAACAGATTTCATTGTCCTCGAGTATGATGTTGAACCAAGAGATCCACTGATATTGGGTAGGCCATTCTTAGCCAAAGCTGGTGCCCTAATCGACTGCAAAAATGGGCGAATATCACTCAACATCGGTGATGTGGTTATGACCTTCAACATGAAGAAGATGATGAAGAAACCAACCATAGATGGTTAGATGTTCTTCATCGACACTTTCGGTGAGCTATCAGATGAGTATTTCTTGAGATTGCACCCTGAGAATCCATTGGAAAGAGCATTGGTTTGCTCGGCTGAGACAGAGATAGTTCCCACATAGGTTGATGCTGCTTTTGCCATGATTCTTGACAACAACGCTGAAGCATCGATCGATACCACAGGAGGTATCGATCGATACCAACCTCTTCTTCCCGAAGAACTGCACATCTCTTGTACTAAACCCAATTCCTTGAGTGATTGGAGTGAAGANGAGTCGAAAGCTTGAGTCGAGCATCAGAGGAGACTTAACCCGAATCTGAAAGAAGTGGTAAAGAAAGAGATCCGGAAACTTCTGGAAGCAGGAGTTATCTACGCCATTTCTGATAGCAGTTGGGTCAGTCCAGTGCATGTTGTTCCTAAGAAGGGAGGTTTCATAGTGGTGAAGAATGAGAAAGATGAGCTGATTCCTACAAGAACGATCACCGGGCATCGCATGTGTATCGATTACAGGAAGCTGAATGCGGCGACAAGGAAGGATCATTTCCCATTGTCGTTCATTGATCAGATGTTGGAGAGATTGACTAGTCATCCCTACTACTGCTTCTTGGATGGCTACTCAGGCTTTTTCCAGATCCCGATGCATCCCGACGATCAGGAGAAAACGACATTCACTTGTCCCTACGGCACATTTGCTTACAGGAGTATGCTTTTCGGGTTGTGTAATGCTCCATCTACATTTCAGAGATGTTTGATTTCTATTTTCTCAGACATGATCGAGGAGTTCATGGAGGTATTTATGGATTATTTCTCTGTCTATGGGTCTTCATTCAAGGGATGTCTGGACAATCTATGCAAGGTTCTTCAGCGCTGTGAGGAGAAGCATCTAGTTCTGAACTGGGAGAAATGTCACTTTATGGTTCAAGACGACATCGTTCTGGGACATAAGGTTTCTAAGGTTGGGATTGAAGTTGATAAGGCTAAGATTCAGGTCATGATAAGCCTCCTACCACCTACATCTGTGAAAGACATTCGGAGTTTCCTTGGTCACGCCGGGTTCTATCGCAGGTTCATTCAGGATTTCTCCAAGTTAGCTCGTCCTCTTATTGCTCTGCTGTGTAATGATGTCACCTTTGATTTCACGTCAGAATGTCTCGTTGCATTCGAATTGATCAAGAAGGCATTGGTTTCTGCTCCTATTGTTCAACCACCAGATTAGAGCCTTCCTTTTGAGATCATGTGTGATGCGAGCGACTTTGCAGTTGGTTCTGTTCTGGGACAGAGGAAAGATAAGAAGCTTCATGTCATATATTATGCCAGCAGAACACTGGATGACGCCTAAAAGAACTACAACACTACTGAGAAGGAATTGCTTGCTGTTGTATTCTCTTTTGAGAAATTTCGTTCCTATCTGATAGGGAGTAAGGTGATTGTGCATACTGACCATGCTGCTCTTAAGTATCTGCTGCGGAATAAAGACATGAAACCTCGGTTATGTCGATGGGTTTTACTGCTCCAAGGTTTTGACATAGAGATCAAAGACAAGAAAGGAGTAGAGAATGGAGTCGCAGATCACCTCTCACGCATGAAGATCAGTGAAGTCGTTCCTATCGACGATTCCCTACCTGAGGAGAGAATATACTTCATTGAGACTGGTTCTGATTCGATTCTGCCAC
The DNA here is from genome assembly GCA_004349715.1 of Crucihimalaya himalaica. NCBI lineage: Eukaryota > Viridiplantae > Streptophyta > Magnoliopsida > Brassicales > Brassicaceae > Crucihimalaya > Crucihimalaya himalaica. The sequence continues at coordinate 840,312 of SMJT01000048.1, forward strand.
NTTCTCATTCTGAAATTTATTGAGTGATATCTTGAGTCTCTGTGGTTCGACCCCTATATACTGCAGCTACTGCTTTAGTACTTTTAGGGTATTATCTTTGAGCGTATATGCAAGCATCGATCGATACTCCCATTGTATCGATCGATACCAGAGACTTTCCACTGTTGATTCGTCTACAGATCTACCTGATACATATGAGATTTTTGCTGTCACCACTCCTGCTGAACCTTGGTATGCCGACATAGCCAACTACCTTGCTGCTGACTACGAACCCAAGCACCTCACAAAGTATGTCAAGAAGAAATTCATGTGAGATGTCAGGCGTTATTTCTGAGACGAACCATATCTGTACAAGCACTGTTCTGATGGGATTTACAGAAGGTGTATAGCTGAATCTGAGGTACCAGAGATTTTGTTTCATTGCCATGGATCTGAGTATGCTGGGCATTTCGCCACGTTCAAAACGGTATCTAAGGTTCTGCAAGCTGGTTTCTGGTGGCCTACCATGTTCAAGGATGCTCACGCCTTCATCTCTCATTGTGATGTGTGTCAGAGAAGAGAGAAAATCAGCTAGCGCCATGAGATGCCGCAGAACTTCATCCTTGAGGTTGAAGTCTTTGACTGCTGGGGTATTGATTTTATGGGATCGTTTCCTCCATCGCGACAGAACATATACATATTGGTCGTCATCGACTACGTCTCCAAGTGGATAGAAGCAATTGCTAGACCTACCAACAATTCTGCCGTGGTTCTGAAACTGTTCAAGTCCATCATATTTCCTCGATTCGGTGTCCCCAGAGTTGTCATCAGTGATGGTGGTACTCACTTCATCAACAAGATCTTCGAGAAACTGCTGAAAAAGTATGGAGTTCATCACTGCGTTGCCACACCATATCACCCTCAGACCAGTGGACAAGTAGAGGTCTCCAACAGACAGATCAAGGAGATCTTGGAGAAGACAATTGGCATTACAAGGAAGGATTGGGCGCTGAAACTCGACGACGCTCTTTGGGCTTACAGAACTGCGTTCAAGACACCGCTTGGCACCACTCCATTTCATTTTCTGTATTGAAAAGCATGCCATCTTCTTTTTGAGATCGAGCACAAATCAGCTTGGGCTACTAAATTGATGAATTTCGACATCAAGTCTGCTGCTCAGAGGCGATTGATTCAGCTGAACGAATTTGATGAGATCAGACACTTCGCCTATGAGAATTCCAAACTGTACAAGGAAAGGACCAAAGCTTATCATGACAAGAAGATCCTTTCCCGTCATTTTGAACCGAATGACCAAGTACTTCTGTACAACTCTCGTTTTCAATTATTTCTTGGGAAATTGCTTTCTCGTTGGTCAGGTCCCTTCACGATCAAAGAGGTCCGCCCACACGGTGCAGTAGTATTGGTAAGTGCTGAAGGAAAGGAGTTTACTGTCAATGGACAGGGGGTGAAACACTATTGGGCGAAAGCCACCATTCCAGATGGCCACATTGTGCCTCTGGCTAAGCCACCAGCTGCCTGACTGCTCTCCATGTGAAGCTAAGGACATTAAACAAGCGTTTGGTGGGAGGCAACCCACTGGTAAGTCTGTACATACGTTTTTATTTGATTTTTCTTCTTGTTTTCGTGTTGTGTCTTCGTGTGAACCAGGTCCAGACGACGAGCATCGATCGATACCATAAGAGTATCGATCGATACCATGGCCAAATACAGACTGTGCTATTACGCTGAGCTTCGATCGATACCACTTACTGTATCGATCGATACTCAGCACCCTGGTAGGTTTTGCTATAAAACCATCGAGTTAATCATCCACTCCATCATCATCATATCGCTCGACGCCGCCTCCTCCTCTCTCTCACTCTCACAACTTTTTCAATTTTTCATCGTTTTCTTCGATTTTCATCTCTATTCCACTCGGATTTTTGCCCACATTTTCATTCCATTACTCATTCCTTCGATCTACAAGGTAATGTACTTGATTTCACCCTTTTAGATTCGTTGACATATTTGATTTTGGGTTTCCTTTGTTGTGAAGTTTTTGCTCTGTTTCTTGTCATCTTTAGCTTTAGGGGAATGGAATTGATGTATTAGGACTAGAATGGATTTTATAGAGATGTAATAGATTTAGGATTTTTATTTTAGGATGATAGATTGGTCATTGTGTTGTTTTTGTGCCGAACCTTGCGATTCTGTCTCGAGTATCGATCGATACACCCTTAGTATCGATCGATACCCGATTTGTTCGATACACATGTGCTTAGACTCTGAGTATCGATCTAATACCCCCTTGGTATCGTTCGATACCTGCACCTTTTCGACGCACGAGCTAATCTGCTTTCTTTTTCTTTTTGATTTCCTCTCAGATGGCTCCCCGCAAGAAGGCACGACAGGATGACGCTTCCGGTTCCAATCCTCCACGCTGCAACTTCGATCTTCAAGATGAAGTGGAGGCATTCTGTGGCTCTTTTTGGCACGCTGGTGTCGTGATCGCCATTCTTACCGGCGATCGCTACAGAGTCCTTAAGGGAGGTTTCACGGACATTACAGGTCCTCAGAGCTTCATTAACGTTCACATTAGTGACCTGAGAGCTGCACCACGACGTTCCCCTTCCCCTTCTACCCCTATCCATGTCGCTAGGCCTCCCTGGCCTAAGTTGGAGGGGAAGAGGATCATCCCGCGACGCGATTGGGCAGGCTTGCCTAAGGAGGAGACCGAGAGTGAGGCTTGTTTTTATAGGCCCATAGCTGAGTAGTGGGATGATTATGACACTTTTTTCTACAATGAGTGGCTGTGCGTGGTTATCCTTCCTACACGTTTCATTGATCCTCACGCTATGCGCCGCCTGGGTATAGATGTGGACCTCTCTACCATGCTGGAGAAGATTGGTCTAGGGACATTGTGTTCACGGCAGTATGACCTCTATCCAGACCTCGTCCGTCAGTTCCTCGCCACTGCTCGAGTATATTACAGAGATGAGATCCACCGCACTGCTTCAGAGGGCAAATTGACACTTCTGATCCGAGGAGTTCGTTACAGGCTGCATATCCCTGACCTCTGCGCCATCTACGGGTTTGATCCTTATCCTCAGCAGATAGCTCTACCTACCCAGTTTCATGATGCACATACCTTTTGGCGACACATTGGTCTTGGAGCCTACCACTCCAAGACCACAACACAGATAGACATCTGCCATCCGACGCTGCTCTGCATTGTTCGCATTCTGAGCACTACTCTTCTCTGCAAGATGGAGCCGAACAAGCTGAGGATCTCAGAGCTGATTCTACTATACAAGGCCATTGGCGACCTTATTCCTGATGACAGGTACGAGTGGCCCGAGCTGAACCTCGCGTCAACATAGGCGCTCTCTTTCCCCACCATTTGGTCTCTCTGAAGACCAAACCTTTCACTAGCCGCAACTACGCTACAGCGCGGAAGACTAAGTCGGTCGGCAGCCTCCTCACTCCTATCTTCGAGCATTTCGGCATCTCCACTTCTGCATGCTCGATTGTCACCACTCGTTCTCTGATGGATGAGCAGCGTATGCAGCATATGCGTTGGCTCAAGCCAACTCGTCGTTGGTGCCTACCCACGACGGACGGAGAGCTCTTTGTGCAGCTCCCCAACCGCACTCTGACCCAGATTGGCGATGACCCTTCTTAGCTGCACTTCGATCCAGATCCGAGTCTGCTTTCATTTGCTCTGTCCGCGCGTGTTCGCGCCCCACGCCAGCTCCCATCCATCCCTGTCGCTGCAGGTGAGACACCAGCGGCTGACTTTGCTGGAAGTCAGCCTCGTGATTCTCGGCGCCGCCAGACATCTGCTCCTGCTCCTTCATTCCCTCCACCACTGGTTCTGCCGATGGAGACTGCCACTTTTCAGAGGTATGTCGTGGAGAGTCTTCAGAGCATCTGGTCTGCTGTATCTCGCTGCCGCTGCATGTCGTCCACCGACGCCAACCACTCCACTCCTGGCCCTTCGTCTCGCTATGCTGTTTCAGATGACGACGATGATTCAGACGACTAGTCTCTGCTCCTGGGTTTCGCATTTTCTTTTCTTTTCTTTTCTTTTGTTTTGCTTTCTTTTCTGAACTTATTTATCTCCTTGTCAGTGTTTGTTGGAACTTATGGCTATCTATTGATTTTGTTGCTTCTAACTGTGTTCTCTGATCTGACAGTTCCTTCATCTAACTTTTGGCTTTAGTAGACACGGTTTCGAGTTTCAGGATCTCGACAAAGACCATGGTATCGATCGATACTCCCTCAGTATCGATTGATACCCATTATTTTCCCACGGTACTGTTGAGCTAACTTTCAGCCATTTCTGTTCTTATGCTTTCTCTTGCTTTCTCTAGGCTAAATAACACTGGGGCTAGTGTTGTTTAAGTCTGGGGGAGGTAGTTACTGACATTTGGGTTTGTTTTTCTTAAAGTCAGCCCTTTTGAGTCAAATTTTTGTTTTATTGAGTCAAACTCAGTTGGAGATTATGAACCTTTGCTTGATTTCATTATTCAGACTTTGATTTTAAGTAACCATTTGTCACAAAAAACAGCTCTAAGATCGACTAATGAAAAATCCAAAGACTGACCAGTTGACCAGGAAACACCCATGTCTCCAGCAAATGTCCTCTAAATCCTGAGCCAAATCTTGCACTTCACCTCTGAGGTTGGTATTTACTGAACTTGATTCATCATTCATATCTGACATAAGAACCCATTCGTTTGAAAATTATGGTATACCTCTCCCTTGACATGTGTTGATACAGAATGTGCATAAAAGATAAAATAATTTCCGCCTAGTAGAGGGCTATGAACATTTCCTGTGATCCCATTTTTCTACTTGGATAAGAAATGATCACACAAGAGTCTGAAGCGAGGGGTATGAACATTTCCAGTGACCCCATTATTCGCCTAAGACTTTTGATACTCTGAGAGGGGAGAACTGGGGATTCGGTGGCAAACACCATCAATACTCACGTCTCAAACCTTGATTTTTATATGCAAAGCTATAAGAAAAATAAAAAAAATAAAGAGAACATAAAAAGAGATAAGTCTGGGGGAGAGGTAAATGATACCAGAAGTATGCGATTTGGGTGGTTCCTTAGTCACGATATCGTATGAGTAAGAATCTATAAGGTTCCTGAATATCAACAACAGGATTGAAACGGCAATGAAGGATTTAGTATGATTGATGCTGTGAGATAATGTGTGGATAATGGAAGGCTGCGACTGTCTACGGAAAAGTACATGGTGGTCAGATCCGAAACTGTTTAAGTGATTATTGGGAGCTTGGGAAAGGAGTCATTACTATATCTCAAGAAAAAGGTGAGTCTCCGTGTTTTCAAACCTCTTTCCCTGTTTTGGTTTTTTGTTTGCTTGAGGGCAAGCAAAGACTAAGTCTGGGGGAGTTGATATATCATGGTTTTTACCCACTTTCAACCATGATATAAGTCCTTTTTCAGAGTCTTTTAGGTAGTCCTAGAGTCTTTTAAGTTCTTTTCAGGATATAGACACATATGGAGCTAAATTGGATTATTGGAAGCTTTTGAAGCAATCTGGAATTGAAGCAATACGGGGAACTAAAGCAATACGGGGAACTAAAGCTCAGCATCGATCGATACCAGAGGAGCATCGATCGACAACATTCATTTGGAAGAGTCACGACTAAAGCCCCAAGTATCGATCGATACCATTTATAGTATCGATCGATACCAGTGATCAGAACGCGCAACAAGACTGAAGATGAACCGGAAGTTTTCCTTATTTTTCGATTAGACTCCTAAACATGTTTTAGATATCTAATTAGGTTTTTGAGCCTCCAAAAGAGCACCTTGTGATTTCTGGAGAGAGAGTATTCTACAATTGAGTTTTTAGGAGAAGAACCTTGAACCCTTTTTGTATTCCTACTCTATTTCATTTATGATATCTATTTTATTCATGATATTTGTCATATTTACCATGTCTGAGTAGATTCTCTGTTAGGCTTAGGGTTGTTTAAAAGGTGTTTGATGAATTATTAGATCTGATTTATTTGTTAGGAAATATCCATAGAGCTCTTCACCTAGACTTGAAATTAATGCTTATTCTAGCCTCGCGAACTAGAATATGATGTTAGGTTGATTAATAGGCACAAAAGTGTGGTTAGTTTCCCGATCTAGTGTTTGGTGAGCAAAAGACCTATTCGCAAAGAAATTTGGTTTAGGATTTTGTGAACAATTGAACTTGAGTGTTAATGCTTGTTTGAATTTATAGAATTTGCAAAGAAATTTGGAATTCTAGATTTAGACATAAATAGTTTTCGCAACGACAGTTGGTTTACTTTATATCCGTGTTTCAAGTTCAAGAGCAGAGCTTAATTCTTTCCTGACATTTGAATCTGATTGATAATTCTGATTTGCCTGCAAACTTGCCAAAAGCCTAGCGTTTTCCCCATTGATTTATCACCTCGTTTTAATCGTTTTATTATTCTTAATTACATTCATCTAGATTAGCTTAATTCTCATTCTGAAATCTATTTAGTGATATCTTGAGTCTCTGTGGTTCCACCCCTATATACTGCAACTATTGCTTTAGTACTTTTAGGGTATTATCTTTGAGCACATCACATCTCTACCAATCATATAATTTTAACATAGCTTACAGATTCAGTAGCATAATGCTTATGCTGCAGAATGCTACTGCTCTACTATGAGTTGTACCAATCAAACCCCAAGTGTAAACCAACACATTGAGCTCCATGTCTTATTCCTCTTCGCCACACCCATCTCTTTACTATCATCAACAAAAGTCATCTCCTTAATCTCCAAACTCTTCTTCAAATTCTCAATAGCTTCCTCTTTCCTTCCCATTGCGTTCTTAACATTAGCAAGCTCAAGTTGCACGGCGTATAAAACCGGCCTAACTCTTCCACAAAACAACCACCATCAGCCTCTTACTTAACCAGAATCTGATTAGCTCTGTTCAAGTAATCTAAGCTATCACTAAACTGTTTCAAGCCGTAATGAGCATAACCCATTAGTTGCAACGCCATATCATCAAGCAGATTCGGTTTATTACCATCTCAATCGAAAGATTTAAGAGCTTTATCAGCGTAAGACAGAACCTTTTCAGGATCCTCACCTTCACATTGGGATGGAGCCCTAACTCGTGCCCTTGGAAAGACAACTCCATCTCCTTGAACATACGTACCATTTCATCACTGGTGTTTGCTGACTCGAACGCCTCATCGAGATCGAGCTTTTCCTGATCAATTGAAGAAATCTCCGAAGATTTCTGGAGATGGGTATTCAAATTCCGACAAAAATTTACCCAGAACTGACTCTTGATCAGGCCATAGGTTATGCAACAAGTCACGTGGAGACTTCACATGTTGGGGAGAACAAAGAAGGAAGAAGGAAGAAGGAAGAAGAACAAGAAAAGGAGAAGAAGAAGAATCGGAAATGTAATTGAGGTGGATTAGAAGTGGGATTGGTTTGAATTTGTGGTACTGGGAACTACGGATTAGAGAAATCTTTTCCTATATTAAAGACATTTTTATAAATACCCTAACTTTTATAGAAAATTTGAAAATATATTCAATTTTACAATAATTTGAAAACTAATTACAAAAATGACCATAATGCCTTTTTATTTATCTAACCATTGTTTTATTTTAAATAATATATATTAATTTTGTTAAATTTGAAATAATTAAATTAAAATAACATAATTCGTAATTAATATTTTAACACTTAAACATTTTAAAAAGCTATTTAATATATTTAGAGTAACCATTATCTGATATTTTAATTAAATAAAAAATATTATTGATAATATAATATAGATTTATAATTTCTTCAAAAATAAGTAATAGTAATTATATAATTTATAAAAATTAAAATAATGAATTATAAATATTAATATTTTTGATAGACTTATTTCATTATATATTGATTTATTAATAAAGTCGATTTTTTGAACTATCGACTTATATTTCATTTATGTTGACTTAATTTTTTTCTTCATCGACTTATTTTAACATAATGTTTTCGTTGGTTGATTAATAACATAATCGATTTTATAAACTGTTGACTTATTTTTTTGTTCATCGATTTATAATTTTTTCTATCAATTTGTTTATGGATAGTAGATTTAATTCATTTTACGTTGACTTAATAATAAGTCGATTTTTTGAACTTTCGACTAGTAAATTTATTTTCTATCGACTTACATTTTTTTTGACTAATTTTTTTACATAGTCGAATTTTTTAAATTGTTGACTTGTTTCTCTTGTTTGTTGATTTATTATTATATTTTGTCGATTTTTTTCTCGGTAGACTTATTTCATTTTATGTTGACTTATTAATAAAGTTGATTTTTTTTTGAGCTGTCGACTTTTATTTTATTTTGGTTGACTTAATTTTCTTCTCTATTGACTAATTTTTTAGTTAATTTTTTACATTGTTGACTTTTTTGTACTCTTGATTTATTTTCTTTCAAATTGATAAAATTATTTTAGGTTGTAATATTTAAATTAATTATTTTCAAAAAAATAACTTTAAATTATATATTATATATTTATACTTAGTCTAAAAATAAATATAGTATAGTTAAATATCGACAAAACAAAAAAACGGAAAAGAAACTTTATATTATTAATAAAATAATAAATGATAACCAAAAATACTTATTAAATCAAAGTAAATTTTTTATTCTATAATAAAAATTCATAATTTTTAAATTTTTATTTTTATATATTTATATAATTTAAAGATTTTGTTAATTAATACTAAATTAATTGATTTAAACTAGTCATATCTAAAATATTAACTAAATCAAAATCTAAAAAAAATCTTGTTTAACCTTATTTGATTTAAAATTACTTTTGTTTTTATTGATTACTAGGGAACTACCCGCACCATGTGCGAAAAAAAATAGTAAGAGATGATGACATTTTTACTTTTGCTGGTAGTGAATCTGATATCTCACATTTTAAAATTTATTTTATTGCTGACAATTCATCCGTAATTGATAAAAAATTAAGAAATATTATCAATTATTTATTGATTCAAATTCTTGCGTGCTATGCTTAGTTTTAGTATAACAAATGATGTTCAAAATCATTTATATATGGTATAATCTTTATTGAATACTTTTATATGTTATTTTCTTGATATTTTTAAATCTATTATAAATAGATGATAACGACAACTATACATTACAACTATCTCTACACAATAGCTAATACTTCATAAATTTTTCATTATATCTTAATTTGTTCATTATATCAAATATATTATATATAAGTCTTCGTAAGTCATCAGACGATTTTTTAAATATTATATCACAATATTATATTTTTTCTTATTTTGTTTTTTTTGTAGAAATATAAATTTTCAATTTCTTTAAATTTCCTAAACCTTATTTAATTATCTTACAATAAGTTTAAAATATTTCTAAAAGTAATATATCTATGATATAATAAAATTTATTTGAACCAAGAAAAATGAAATTTCATGATATTTACAAAATTTTGTGATGTTTATAATAATTTAACTTTTATACGAATATATTTTTTTGAAACCTAAATGGTAAAAATTTTTAGTTAAATAAATTTATTAAGAATAGAGTGGTAATCAATCACAGTAAAATTCGCTTAACTTATTCAAGTGCTTTCACTTACTCTTTCAGAGTAACGATTAATGAATACTTCATCTATTAGAGCATCAATCTTTTGATCATAAAATAGAAGAAAAACGAAAACAGATCAATAATTGCATGATTTTAAGAATTAAAATCTAAACATCAAATTTTATCTTACATAAAGAAATATAAGCAGGAATAAACATTTTTATCTACAATGATGAGGTGAATAAACTTTTCAGACATATTTGATATTTTGAATTTCTTGAGAATTTTGACTCGTATGGTCCACTAGTGAACAAAAAAACTCATTTCTGATACACCAACAACGTGTATCTTTTGATGAATCGTTTCTCATAACATTAAAATGTAGTTTAGACAAGATAATTGAAAAATTTATCAAGAAAAATATGTTCTTAAAAATTGTATTGTTTCATAAATTTTATATAAAGTTTAATAATAATTTAATTTTGGATTAGGATTAATTCAAAATTATAAAAGAATCTTTCATATATATTGTACCATTTTTTATACAAAATAGACATTTAAGAAAACATTATCATGAGTTATATATAATTTTTTATATTTCTTTTATTATATTAATTCATTTTATCTTAATATATTCAAAAATTTTTAAAAATATTTTTTTTTAGTGATTTAAACCTTTCTCGATCTTTTAAAAGAATTTCAAATATTAAGTTCAAATTTTTCAAATTTTTGTAAAATTTTAAAAAAATTATTAATTTTTAAAGACTAACTCACTTTTTTGATTTTCTGAAAAGATTTAAATTTTTAAAGAGTAATTTTTTCTCTTCATATATTCGAATTATTTAAAAAATAATTTTAATAATTTTATTTTATTTGATTTTTAATATTTTTAGTGCAAAATGACAACATATTTAAATAGATGGATTCATTAATTACATAGTAGGAAACAATAATCTCGGTTTATAAAGTTTCTATAAGTTGTATTGTTTAATAAAGTTTATATAGAGCGAATATTAACATTAATTAGATTTGAATTAATTCGAAATATTTTTAAAGAATCTTTCATATATATCGTAACATTTTTAATCTAGAAAATAGATATTTAAGAAAAAAATTATGAGTTAAAATACATTTAACCTCCATATCATATAAAGTTTTTAATACAATTTAAAGTAACAAAAGTAACAAACCTTATCTCCACAATAAGAAAACTACTTAAATAATATTTGTTTTGTTATTTTTTAATTTTTATTAGTAGTTTAATTTTTCGATTTTTATTTTTTAGAAGAATTTAACTTTTAAAGTTTTAAAAATATTTTAAATAGTATTTCTTCTCTTAGTTTAAATATTTTAAATATTTTTTACAATATATTTTTTTTCAAACTAAATGGCAAAATTTTTAATTAAAACTATGTAAATAGACTTTTTTATAATTGTTTTTATTAGTGATTTATCTTTTTCAAATTAGTTTTTCGAATGTTAAAAAAAAAAAAAAATTCTTTCATTTATTCGAATTTTAAAAATATATATTTTTATATTAAATTAAATTTTATTTGGATAAATGTATTTTTAAATCTAAATGGCAAAAAAATTAGATATGTAGATTCATTAAGGGTAGACTGGTAATCAACCATTCTGAGGATGAATGTAAGCATTATGTACTTTTCTTTTAATATATAAGATGTTTGGGTGAGATAATTTTAATTTTGTGGAGGTTGTTAAAAATCATTTGTTGAATAACAAGTGATTTTGAAAATACTCTAAAATCTTCTAAAATGTTAAGTTCAATTAGGGGTGTCAAAATAGGTAATTCAACCATTATGTTGTTTGTTAAATGGGTAATGGGTCAATCTAACCTATTAAACAAATCGAGTGGATCAAACCATGGTCCATTAAATTTAATGGGTTAATTAGTCAAATGGATAACCCAACAATTCATTAAATTTAACGTGTTAAATTTCAAATTATCATCATCAACATACCATCTTTATCATCAGCATACCAAAATGTTTCTGCCAAAAATGATATTGCACAATTCAAAATAACACGGTTAAACAAATTTCCCGCCAAAAACGCAATTCCGTAATTTTCCTGCTAAAACCGAGGTTCCATAATTTTTCCCTCCAAAACCTTGATTCCGCAATTTTCCGCCAAAAAAGAAATTCTTAAATTTTCCCGCCAAAAAATGTGAATCCATATTTTATATCTTTGAAGATGGTGGTAAAATATTTGTAGAAAAATTATTGGGTAATGGATAATCCAATTTGACCCTTTAACCCATTTCATCCAACCTATTTCAACCCAACTCATTTGACCGGTCAATCCATTTGACCTATTAACTCATTTAACTTATTATTATCAATCTATTAGGATTTATGAGTCAGGCTGGGTTGGGTCGATCCATTAATTTTGACTCATTATGAAACCTCTAAGTTCAATACACCCCCCCCTCAATTTCTTTAAAATATGGAATTTTATTTTTAAAATAATACATGGAATGTAAAATTTGCAATCTCACATCAAAAAAACATTAATTCATATCTCATTTTCTTTGTTATATCCTCTTAACTTTTTATACATGAACTTATCTAAAGATGGTTACCGCAGACAAAAGGATTTTCCCTTTTTGGTATTACAAACTAAAGAGAAACATAATAAGAAAGGGACCATAGACCTACAGAATTATTTGTTTCCTTTTTCTTTTCTTATAAAATATCCTAAAATCATCCAAAGTTAATAATAAAATCTCACCAAATCTCAAATTATTAAAATATAAAACTCCCTAAAAACTCTAAGATATAACCAAATCCCTTAAATATCCACTTAAATCTTTCAAAATTATAAAATATTAAAATCCCATTAAATCCCCTAAAATGTTAAGTTCAATACACCCCTAGTCCAAGTTTATTTCCTTTCGTAGCCAAATTTCCATTTTCGGTTTCGGTTCAGTTTATTTGGTTTTTTGGTTTACGAAATATAGTTATCATATTACATACACATCTACTTTTGGTTTGATTCGGTTTGGAAACTCTCGGTTTTTGGTTTTTCTAGTTTTGTTTTTTTGGGGTGAAAACTTAATAAATCATAATTTTGTTTGGTTTGATTTCAAATTTTTCCTATTTCAGATTTTTTTCAAGTTACAAATCGTTGATATTTTTCTCAAGTCTCCTCTCTTATTAATCAATTCTCAAAGCTTGTTTATACGAAAAAAGTAGAGAACGATACTAAATCTAGACACTAAATTATAAAGAAATAAACTAAGGTATTTATGTTTTCGGTTTAATTGGTTTATTAGTTATAAAATTCTCTGGATTCTCTATAACTATACCATAAGATTTGTATAATATAACCAAAAGTCATCCGTATTGGTATAATTTAGTTTGGTTCAGTTTGATTCGGTTTTTCCATTTTGAACACATCACTATTAGACAAAAATAAATATGAATTCACAATATAACAGGAACGTAAGGAAAAAGTGGTTATATTGTGATGTTGGCAGAAAGAACGTTACATTGATGTGAAAAACCTTATAGCGATGTGTTCGGATCTCTTCTATGCCCTCAAATCAGTCCTTATAAGTTATAACGTCAATGTTATAACTTTTTTTTTTTTTTTTGTCATCCGACAATGTTATAACTTAAGAAATAATATAATTATTATTTTATCACTATTATTATAGTTTATAGATATTAATTTTCTTTTAACTCAACTTTTGCAAGGAAATGTACACATGCAGCTTGTTGTTTGTAGGTTTGGGAAGCACACGCCACTTCCATTCCACTTTTGCTTACACAGAGTGGCACATGCGCCATCGTCACAGTTTTTAACTTCCTTTAGAAGATCATGACACATTTCTTGTCCTTGTGTCTCTTTCATCATCGTCCCTGATAAATATTTAAAACATAATCTTTAAATCAATCTTTATAAAATAAAAGGTGCTGAGAAAAAAAAATTATAAATGTTCTAATATATTTAGAGAATGATAAATGTAAACCAAACCTAGAACGAGGACGATCATAAAGATAGCAAGAATGGTGGCTTTAGCCATCTTTGATGATATACACAATAAAAATGAAATTTAAAGTAAAAGACCAGGAATGTTATAAGTAAGGGTAATGTATGTGAGAAGATATGTTACTGTACAGCCTCTTATATAGCAATTACAAAGGAAGATTCTAGACTACTGCAATTACAGAGGTTTCCATAACTGGAGCAATCAAATATTTTGTTCTTAAAAGGAGTATCCTTGACAATGTACATGAAGATATATATCATATATATAAGATATTAGATGTTTACTACATTTATACAATTTACAATAATATATAGTATGATACATGAACAAATTAACAAAAGTAGACAAAATCAGTAAATAGTTACTGTATATAGATGCTAAGAAAGTAAGAATAGAAACAAAATCATAAAAATATATATGAAACGGAAAGATATTTACAAAATCAATTAATTAAAACTAAATGACAAATCACTTTGTTTATTTTTTTTTTTTTACTTCAAATATGAAAAAAAAATAAAGTAAGAAAAATATATAAAAGTAATTTATAATTTTTATTCCTTTTATAAATCTCTTAAAAAAAAAAAGTCTCTGGAAAAAACTTCTCTTTATTCAAAACGGTAAGAAAAATACAAAAGAAACAACAGAGAAATCTCTACAAGTAAAAATCTAGTGATCAGCTTTAAACTCCATTAGTGGATCAATCAATCATCAGAAAACAAATTGAAGTAAAAGACGACGAAGACGAAGACATTGACGATCATCGAATGCGTGATTTCACCTTTTCCGTTCAAGGTAAATCGACCATCTTCGGTTTCTAACCTCACGATACTACTTCGAATTGCTTCTGAATGTGTAATTTTGACATACTTTTGGAAGAATTTAGGGTTCTTGTAACTGAAATTTCTGGGTTTTTTTTTCTGTAATTGTAGAAACTGAGTTTGAGGACAAGCCTGTTCGGTTTTAGTGGAATTTAGATCTGGTCTGTCATAGTTTCATCTGGGTTTCAATTCTAGTCTTGTCTAGTAGTATCAGTGTTATCACCACTATTTCAATGTTTCACTGGTGCTTCTATAAAGCTGAAATTGTTGACTTTTTGTGTTTCTTTGTCATCATTATTAACTCTAAGAAATTATTGTAATCTTGGAAAAAATTTAGGTATTTTTTTGATTTGATTCCTTTGTTATTTTTTTTTATACTTATTCTCTTGTTAATTTCATTGTTCACATATATAAGTTGGTTCATATCATCTGCTAATTTGTCCCTTCTTTTTATCTTCTGTAATGTTTATAGTGATTGATCAAAGGAACTAGAGATCAGAACACTGAGTTATATTCCTATTTTGTTGTGCTTGTGGATGTTTATGCTGGTGTACAAGATTTAAGAATGTGCTCGGTGGTTCTGTGAATATATATAGGTACTATGCGCCATGTCTAATTTGTAGAATATATTCTCAGAAAGCGATAAGATATTAGATTGGCTAAGTTTATTTCTTTTCTCAAAGTGAGTTTGCATGTTTCTCCTCTCTCGTTTATTCTGCTTATGTGATAAGATATTTTGTTTTGAATACTTATCTCTCATGGAAAGTATTGGAGAAACCAGTGACTTTGGTTTTATGTTGTCATTTTCAAACGATCTGAATCCTGTGGGTAAATATTCTGATAATTGGTCACCTTTTTTCTTTACGAAAACGACGTTACAATTCTACTAGGAAGACTGGTGCTTTGATGGGATGGAACACCATATTGCTAAGGTTTATGGTGTTATCATATACTAGTACGTCTTATCTTCAGAACAAACACCATGGAATCTCACCTGGGAAATGGAGTAGGCAGTTCGAGATCTGCCAAAAATATAAAGAACTCTTCTAGTTCAGTTGATTGGTTGAGTAGAGATATGCTTGAGATGAGGATAAGGGACAAGACAGAGGCTGATGAGGAGAGAGTAAGTTTTACATCTCTTCTTTAGGAGTTTATTTCTCCTTGAACTGTTCTAGCTTATCTTCCTTCTCATGATCCTGTCTATTTAAAGTATAAGTTGACTTGTAATTGATGTTTTTGCTATGTTGCAGGACAGCGAACCAGATATCATTGATGGGGCTGGTGCAGAACCTGGCCATGTCATCAAAACTACACTCCATGGACGAAATGGTCAATCAAGACAGGTTAGATGGATATAGAAAATATGTGTCTAGAATGCTAGTGAGACATATTTTCTATCTGATTCATATACGAATGTTTATTTTTTATTGACAGACAGTAAGTTACATAGCAGAACATGTAGTTGGAACTGGTTCATTCGGAATGGTTTTCCAAGTAAGTAAGATTATCTTTCTTGTTCTTTACTATTGGTTAAGATTCCCAAACATTTATTTTTCCTTGTGGTAGGCTAAATGCAGAGAAACTGGGGAGGTTGTCGCCATCAAAAAGGTTCTACAAGACAAGCGGTACAAGAACAGGGAATTACAAATTATGCAGATGCTAGACCATCCGAATGTTGTTTGCTTAAAGCATAGCTTCTTTTCAAGAACAGAAAATGAAGAGGTTTATCTGAATCTTGTCCTTGAATTTGTTCCCGAGACTGTCAATCGTACTGCCAGAAGCTACAGTAAAATGAACCAGCTGATGCCATTGATTTATGTCAAACTCTACACTTATCAGGTGGTTATTTCCTGTTTTTGATCTTTCTTGTTTCTCGTTATGTAAGAGTCATAAGTACTTACTCAAAATTTAAGATATATTCAATTTTTTTAATGACATGTGTCAACTGATTTCTTGTGGCTCATTACAGAATTGATGGGTTGGAGATATTGTCTTGCTAGATAGATTGTAGACTGGAAGGCAAAGTTCCTATAGGTTCTGTTACTATTGTCTATTGTAATTTCCATTAGAAGTTGGAACTGTTGAACATCTTGATTGTCTCTATGCAAAGGGAGTAACGCTAAAAATGTTGTGGAACTCTTAAGTGTGAATCGGACCTGATAATTTGTTGGACATTCTCCAATGTTTTTTGAGGATTTTATCTTAATGGGTACAGATTTGCAGGGGGCTTTCTTACCTTCATAATTGCTGTGGTCTTTGTCACCGTGATATTAAGCCCCAAAACCTGCTAGTAAGTTCCATTTTTTTTCTCACCGAAAATAAGTTGATGACAGAATAAACTTCTCTGTAAGCTACTTTTGTTTGATTTCTTTTTATAGCAAGGTCTTTGTCACCACACATAAGGATTTTACAGGCACTAGTGTACATAAATATAAGACACTGTTCTTTACATCTACAAATATGATCATTATATAGTAGGTTGAATACTTAGGTGATAATATTTTGTTATTACATGTCTGGAGGGTTTAATCAACGGGGTTATGTATGCATCTCGCTAATGTTTATTTTCAACCTCATAGTGGCACTGGGCTTCCGTTCTTTAGTTATATTTCAAGCAAGATGCTAAAACCTAACTTTTGGGGAATAGTTTTGGTTTTTAGCTGGTCAGTTCGTTGGTTCAAATATTTAGCTGGTCAGTTCCTTGGGAATCCACTTTTCTTGTGATTCAACAAAGAATGAATTTTTTCAATAATGTTTCAGCTGTTTATGCCCACCGTACCTGGAATTGATCAGAATTTGTCTTAAAAAATGTGGTGTTGTTTTATTTAAACAAACTTATATGTGTCTTTACACCTATTGTGATGTGCAGGTGAATCCACACACACATCAGCTAAAAATTTGTGATTTTGGGAGTGCAAAAGTGTTGGTAAAGTTTATCAGCTATAGCTCTTAGTGGTTTATTTTTTCCTGATCCATGCTTGGATTATGACGTTTCATGCTCCACAGGTGAAAGGAGAACCCAATATTTCTTACATTTGTTCAAGATACTATCGTGCCCCCGAGCTCATTTTTGGAGCCACTGAGTACACAACTGCAATAGACATATGGTCCACAGGTTGTGTGATGGCTGAACTGCTTCTTGGACAGGTTGGAGCACTATTTTTTAATTAGCTATATGCATTTTTGCTTATTATTTTTTTTCTTCACTCTCTTAGTCGTTTGTGCTCTCGTGGACGTGTTATACAGCCTCTGTTTCCTGGCGAAAGTGGAGTTGATCAACTTGTTGAAATCATAAAGGTAGTGTTTTTGCTATCGATTCTTTTTAGGTTAGTTAATTTACAAAGAAAATGACATCTGTTAGGCTTGGCAGTGACTGATAGTTTCATTTTAAAAGTGCAACTTAGTTGCAGATTCTTCACTGTTATCTCTGAATGAATGATCAGACTATCACGCTCACTACTTTATTAATTTAATAGGACCTCGTACATTCTTTCTTCATGGGCTTTTGATTGTCATGCAGGTTTTGGGTACACCAACAAGGGAGGAGATCAAATGCATGAATCCAAACTACACAGAATTTAAATTTCCCCAGATAAAACCTCACCCTTGGCACAAGGTATGCCGCTAGTACTATAAAATGTCACATAATAGGGTTCCCTTTATCAATTGGATTCTAGGTGTAAATATCTTTCCATTATTGTCTCATTTAGTGAGGGTGATTGGGGTATATGTGATCACTTAACTTCGTATTTCATTCCTCTGGCTTACAGAGCAATGTGACAGCTTTACTGAGAGACATGACCTAAGACGTAGTACTGCGGGAATGAAATAAATTACTTCTGTTAAATCAATGGAATCTTTGTGTATAAGATTATTATGCAAACAAATAAATTAAAACTTCTAATACTGCCAAAAAGGATTACTTGTGCACAGACAAGCAACCTAAATCAATTAGGCTTCATTATCTTGGCTTTTTTTGCTGGTTTAAGTTTCTATTTATAAGAAGTTTTGTTCAGTATTTTATACAGCTGATATTCCAGAACTCGGTGGCTCGCTCTATATTATTTCTCTTTTTGTACTCCATGCTAAAATTTTGCTTCAGAGATTATTTTCTTGGTTTTACTTCTCTCTGGTACTGTTCTTACAGCACAAGAATCATGTGTTTGCTCTTTTCAGGTTTTCCAAAAACGTTTGCCACCTGAAGCAGTAGATCTTCTTTGTAGGTTCTTCCAGTATTCTCCTAATTTGAGATGCACAGCGGTACGAGTTGCATAATTTTCTCTGACTTTGTTACATATTCTACTTTCATATTTTGTTTGGAATCAGCATCAGAAGCTAAACCCATTATAAGTATGTCTTATGGTGTTCTGAAAGGTGGAGGCTTGTATCCACCCGTTCTTTGATGAGCTAAGAGACCTGAACGCTCGTCTGCCAAACGGTCGACCACTTCCTCCACTTTTCAATTTTAAACCGCAAGGTAAGGTTCCATTATTTGCTTCTTTTTTCGTGTTGCAATTCTTTTTAGGGTAATAAAATTAGTGGGTTGATCCCGACCTCAACTAGCTAGTCGGCTGCTTAATCACCTATATTTGAAGCCCTCTACTCCTGATTTCTAATAGACATACAATTATAAACCATAATCTACAATGTTTTACATAGGCTCTTTTAGCGGTGAGCATAATTACTAAATTGAAGTTGGTTGTTTAGAAAATAAGGAACGATGTTGGATTCTCTTGAGCCTCCTATAGAAAAGAGTTTTCTAATGTGTTCTTCATGGGGTTAAGATGCAAATTGCTCGTGTCTTGTAGTAATCACCTCTCATTAATCATATAAATCTGTGATCCTTCATCAGCTTTTTTGATGTGTGTGTTGTATGAATTGATTGATAAGCAATTGTATCCTACAGAACTCTCTGGCGTCCCTCCTGAAACTGTGGATCGGCTTATTCCAGAACATGCCCGTAAGCAGAACCACTTCATGGCATTGCACTCGTAAGTCTCTTCTGTGTTTTCTGTGCAACCTATGGGGTGTTCACTTCTTTTCTCTAAGCTCTCTAGATCTCAGTCTTTGGGAAAAACCAGTAGAGCTCTCTCTGTAAACAGAAATCACAAAAAAAAAGCAATGACTTTGTATTAAGGTGCTTGCGCATCCTTTGTCATGTCAAAGTGGGGATGCATGAATACAACACTACTTTGCCAGATAATGATATAGAGGGTACACACTTATACGAGTTGGTTTTGTTACTCTTCCAAAAAAAAGAGAATTTTTTAATTCTAATATATACGATTTAATTGGACACAACGATTCACTTACAAAAACTGAGAAAGAGGAACTTCAAAAGTTCATCTTATTCTCAAATTTGGGGAGAAAACCCAATTCATTGTTCATCTTCATCACCGAACTTCAAAAGTTCATCTTCATCATTGTATTATCTCGGATTCGTTTGTGGTCGTTATCAAGTAGCGCTCGTTGAAAGAATTCGTGCAAAGGAACGATTTATTATTCCATCGAGAAAAAGAGGAAGTTTGTGTGGAAGAAAACTCCGGCGAGAAGAAGAAGAGAAAGTTTCGAGCGGCCTAGTAAGGTACGGTTTACTATTCCGTTGAATCGGATTTGGGTTTTCAAAATCAAATACTTTAGAAATCGATCTCGATGGCGTAATAATATAAAATATTTTTGGGTTTTTAAATTGGAAACTAAAACTCCGCCGAAAAAACAAAAAATTTTGTGCTTTGTTGAAGAAATTGATGTGTGTACGTATTTTTGGGTCTAAAAATTTTTTGTAACGCTAATTGTTTACATCTTCTTAAAAATTAATTTTCGTGTACGATTTTTGGGGTTTTTGGTGTACCAAAATTTGAATCGTTTCCCATATACGTACATTTTACTCTGTGATATTGTTGTTGTGTATGTATGTTACAATTTCTTTTAATTTCAAAGATGTGTACGGTATATCAAGAAATGTGTATATTTGAATCGTAGTTATTGGTGTTTTGCACATGTAATTTTGCAGGATTTGGAACTATATGGATCTGAATGAATAAAAAAAATTTGTTGAAAGATGTGAAGATCTACCGGATCAATTGTTTGCTCTCTACCATTACCCAAATGAAACAAAGATTAGTAAGTACTCTGACCAAAAACATTGTAAGTACAATAATACTTGTACCCAAAAAATTGATATGTACATGATTAAACTTCCAAAAACATATACATACACTACATCGATTATAGTATGTCACCCTCCTCTTCATCATTATCCTCCTCATTATCCTCTTCATCATCATCATCCTCATTTTCCTCTTCGTCCTCATCTACTATTCATTATGTTCATCCACATTAGACACTTTCCATTATGGTATTTGTTATGTTTTAATTCCCCGAACCATGGACGAAAATCATATATCACTTCCACAATAACTAATTTGTTTTTTAAGAAACCCAAAATATTTATGGGGTGGTGGTTGTAACATGTTATTTTTAAACAATCAAACTACATACATAACTATTATTACTCGTACACAATCCTAAATATAAAGTAATACATACAAATATTATACGTACATGATCATACATATTTAGACGTACAAAGTATGACTGAAATATAGGTACATAATAGATGTAGACGAATTGTCCTCCTATATGAAAGCTGGATATTATTTTGGACATCGGTCCATTCTTCATTTTCTCTGAACATGATAAGAAAAAGAACAAACTTTTTGTCACACTGTTCTTTAGAATAAATGTGTTTGTCTTTATCAATAATCACCAATTGGACGCAGTAAAATATTTTTTGGATATTATACATTATTTACCTTCTACATTTAAACGTTGATATGCAAAATGAAATTTATTTCCCTTACACATGTTTTAAGTGTATAGTATTGATCAAATCAATTATATATGATACATTGATATGCAATAAAATAAAATATTCAAAATTTATTATAGTGGATATATGTGTACACATGTTTTTAGTGTACATTACGGATCTGATCTTAGAAGATAGTTTGATAGTACGAGAAAAAAAGTTGCATACAAGGTTGTTATTTCGTTATTGTTTTGAACGTCTATGACATAGTGATAGACGTACATGAGATAGTAATGCAATCATATGAGTGCAATATTTGATACAAAGATGATTTGTAAACATACTTAAAAAATGTTTATATGTGTACGTACACATAAGCGCACAAATTACTATCGTATATGTACATATACAAATGATCACGGTGTACATACATATACAAACTATTACCGTGTATGTACAAATATATACATAATCTAAAATCGTCTCTAGCGATATGATTCATAATAAAAAAAAATGAAATAATAAAATGATATATAGTAAAATGGGTCTGAAAAAATAAAGAAAAAAAAATATATTTCAAAATAAAAAAAATAGAAATATTCTTAAAAGTGAAAAATAATTAAAATGTGAAAACAAAGAAAAGTTGGAGAAATAACAAAACAAAATTAATCGATTAAAAAAAACAATTCACCTTTCCTAACACATCAACTTGTGGCAACATATTATTTTATTATATTTTATATCATTTGCGTTTTAGATAAACTAAAGTTTTTTTTTTGTTTTTATTGTAGCGGACCACAAAGTAACTAGACCGTACAATGCATATGTACCATCTGGTTAGAAGCAGGGGCATTTTCATCAAAAAAATTGCAAGTGGCTATTTTGTGGAAACTGTTTTTGACGTTTACCTAATCTGATTACAAAACTTAAGAACGAGCTATTCTATGCAAATTTCCCTATATATAATAGTATATTTTCAAACCAATGAGAAGGACTCCAAAATAAAAAGTTAAAAAGTGATTCATAGCAAAACAAACTACATGAAGTTTTGTTCAGTTTGATCTGAATAATAATGAATTTAGACTTAAAAGTGAAATATAAATAAATAAAACAAGAAAGCAACAATGTAATTTTATCTTGTAAAAGTTCTTCTTGTTCACTAGCTTCAGCCAAAATTTCTCAAGATATTGTGATTAAACTGGGAACATAGACAGATGATTGAAACACACATACCACTTCATCTATCTTAATCTTTTTGCACAGATCATCTCCCTTCACAATATAAACCCAAACTTGTTGAAGTTCCTTGTTATGACAACAGTAAACAAAGCTCTTTCCATAGATATTATTATCGACGAAGTAACTTGTAGATTTGTGAATAAGTACCATGGGGAAGTCTGGTATTGAGAAAGTCATGAACTTAATCCACACCACATTGTCTCCATCATCCCCATTACCAATCTTATTCTTTGTCACCCAAATCTCAATCTGTCTTGTTCTTTTGCATTGTTCTAACACTGAAAACCGATTTCCCTTGTAAATCGCGAGGACACGAGTATGGGAAGAACTTGTTTCCCCCTTACACGGTAGAATACAAAAGGTCTTTTTTATCTCTTTCGAATGATCGAGGATTTGGATGTAATACTTACCAGTTTCTGGATAAGTATAAGCTATCCAGTACAAATTTCCATTCAGGTACACATTATCATGGAGTATACCCTCCAGCATTGAGTTTCGGTTAAAACTGGTATCATCAGTAACCTTCCACGCATTGGTTTCAGGTTCACTGACTGAAAATATTTTAATTACTTTATTGTGAAAATGATCTCCCTCAATCTTAATAATCTTGTAACTCTTTTCGGGTCTACTAACATCGTAACCCACTCTTATGCCACTCACACGACACTCTTTTCGGGTAATCCGTTTGTGTCTCAACATCGGGTTCCAAGCCACGTATCCTTTATCATCATAGTTACCCATGAAGAAGTAACCATCGCAAATCCCATAGTGATGATAACGGTCAACACTTAAACCAAAACATAAATCACGCACCTTTATAGTTGGATCGTCATTGAGATTGAAGCTTATGGAATAAATATGGGAATGTGTATTTAACATGAGTTCTGGGCGACCGCAAGCAAAGTTTTTGTTGACGAATCTGTTGTTGTTGATAAGAGTGTTCCATTCTTTGCAAACAGATCTGAAGCGAAGGAGAGATAGAGGTGGAACTCGAACCAGTATCTCTTCTTCCATATCTAATGGAAGCATTCTCGGCACCATAAGGAAGGGAAAAAATAATAGTTTGTAAAATTATTGCTTTGTCAACTAATATATATATAATATCTCAGAAGAACCTTTTAGTTATATATGCACCAATAAGGGTTTTTTTGCTTCTCATCTTTTAATAACGAATGTTTGAAAAAGGGAAGAAAAATAAAATATATCTTACCTTGTATTATTTTATATTAAATCTTATCTAATTATATAAAGTTTGGTTTTTAATGTTGTAAAAATTCTTAAACAATTAAATATAGAAATTGTATTAACATAAATATAAAAAATTTCAAATCCATAAAAATATAATTGGCTGTAAAAAAAAAAATTACCTTTCATTCTCATATTAAATTGGGTGAATTATGCAATCAATTACTAATCTGAAAATGATAAAGAAATCTTATTATTATATTAATTATATAAAATTTAATTTTTAAAGTCGCTAACTCACAGGATCGAGACACCTATTAATAACATTGATAATTCAACACATGTAAATAAAGTTATTCAAATACTAATCTAAAAAGTAAAAGTAAAATGATGATCACTAACAGCATTTATAAGAAGTCTGTCTACCGCGGGTGCACCTGGACCTTCTTTCCCTTTTCCTTTTTTAACACCTGCTAGGAAATGCAAGACCGCCATCTCTATCTCCTCCCCAAACCTTCATTGTCTTAAACTTCATTTTCAAGGCAGCATAGGTAACTTTCTCCTTCTTGAAATGCTTGTCAACTAACTTGAATTCCCAAAACTCTTATATCTTTCTGGATACGCATGACAATGTAATTCCGACAAGAGTGCGTGTTCCTTTAGAGAATACCTAGGAACACTGCTCACCACAAACCAAACTTCTCTTTGCTTCTCTACACACGCCGTGCGAAGGAGAAACATCCACATGTCCATGGTCTTGTGAGTTTTTTCCCTTGGCATGTGAAAAAGTGGCGAAATTGAAGGTGCTCAAGAAACCAACTAAACACATCTGGCTTAAGTACTTCCTCTAATGTATCTACACACTTCTTTTATATAACAACGGGTTATGAACTTATGATCTTCAATGGCTTCACATACTTGCTGTTAGGGAAGTACATCTTCAAAGGTTGCATTGGTTCGAATTCATCTTCATCACTTACTTAAAATACACACAATTTTGCCTAGATTTACTTTGTAATCAGGGAAGCAAACAAGACTTGCAATTGAACAAAAGATTAAGATTCGATGTGAAAACCGTATTATTTTATTCATTGCGACCTTCTTCTTCATTGCGACCTACTTCTTCATCATCTTTGTCATTTCCTTCTTCTTCCTCTCCCTTCTCCTCCTCTTCTTCCTCCATTGGTAATTCTACATGGTACAATACTTCTTCATCTCCATGTTTTACAACTGGAACAATAGCTAACGCCTTTGAAACTTCTTCTACCACTAGAACAATAGCTAACGCCTTTGGAATTTCTTCTATCACCGGTGAAACTTCTTCTATCACCGGTGAAACTTCTTCTATCACCGGTGAAACTTCTTCTATCACCGGTGAAACTTCTTCTACCACCGGAGGCGCCGTCTTCTTACGCTTCCCAGTCTCCGACTTCTTCTGCTTCGGAGGCGCCGATTTTTTCTGCTTCGGAGAAGCCGATTTCTTTTGCTTCTGAGGTCCTTTTCGTCTGTAACATGTCTTTGGCGGCAAATTTTACAATCTCCTTCTTCGTAGTCTTCCTAGTTTTACCTAATATGAGAATTTGAAACAACGAGGGAAGAGATGGATAAAGGAATTGAGACGAGAAAGCTTTTTTTTTTTATTGAACTGTGAAATCGGATTGAAATGTTAGGGATTGAGCGTTATCGGAGTGAAATGTTAGGAATGAGAAAGGGAGAAAATCGAGAAACCGATTAATTAGACTTAAACTAACTAAAAATTCTAGTTTTAAAAGTCTGGTTTATTTGTAACCGATTTCAATCCCTATGGATCCGAATGGTTGCATAATGGGTGGAGATTAGGCGGTTAGATCGGTAGTTTTGTATAAAAAACCTGGTTTTTAGATAATTTACACAGTTTTATAACTTAAAAAAACAAAAACAAATTCGATTTTTGGCGAGAGTGCATTGGCTCTTTTAGGTTTAATGAGTGACAACTCTCACCCATTTTTTTAGGGTTTCACTAGATACAGAAGTGACAGAGGAGGAAACATGCCGGCAGGACACGGAGTGAGGGCGAGAACTAGGGATCTCTTCGCTAGACCTTTCAGGAAGAAGGGTTATATCCCTCTCTCCACTTACCTCAGGACCTTCAAGGTCGGCGATTACGTCGATGTCAAGGTTAATGGAGCTATTCACAAGGGTATGCCTCACAAGTTCTACCATGGTCGTACTGGTCGCATCTGGAACGTCACTAAGCGTGCCGTTGGTGTTGAAGTGAACAAACAGGTTCGATATATGTTGATTTTTTAGTTGATTTGTTGAATTTTTGTGATCTGTTTGTGTTCGTCTTGTGATTCATGGCTAGTTGAAACTGGAGAGAGCGTTGATTGTTAAAATAGGGGGTTTTAATTGATTGTGATGCGTAAAAATGTTTGAATGATCTGTTTCAGTTCTCAAGTGTGCGATTTTGTAATTATTTTGCTATTTGTATCCGTTGTAAACAGTCTACAATGATTCTAGTGATGTTTTTTATTTTGACTTGAGATTCTTTCTTCTCTTAGTATCTGTCTTGGAGCTAACTTAGAGTTTGGCTTATGTATTTGGGTTGGGTTTTGCTTTTTGAATGAGTTGAGATTTAGACTTTGTCTTCTCTTAGTATCTGTCTTGGAGCTAACTTAGACTTTGGCTTATGTTTTGATTCTGACATGAGATTTAGTTCTAAATGTGCAATTTTGTACTAGTTTAGAGGATTCATGATGTGATATTTGTATCAGTTGTAATCAACCTACAATTATCATAGTGATGTTTTAATATCGACTTGGGATTTTGTCATCTCTTAGTATCTCTCGTGGAGCTAACTTAGAGTTTGGCTTGTTGAATTTTTGATCTGTTTGTTTTCGTTGTTGTGATTCATGGCTAGTTGAAAATTGAGAGAGTGTTGATTGTTGAATTAGGGTTTTTGATTGATTGTGGTGAGTAAAAATTAGTCGTTTGAATCATCTGTTTCAGTTCTCAAATGTGCGATTTTGTACTGGTTTAGAGGATTCATGTTTTGCTATTTGTATCCGTTGTAAACAGTCTACAATGGTTCTAGTGATGTTTTGATTTTGACTTGAGATTGTGTCTTCGCTTAGTATCTGTCTTGGAGGTAACTTAGAGTTTGGCGTATGTATCTTGGGTTGGTTTTTGCTATTTGTATGAGTTGCAATCAATTAATTATTATTCTGGTGTTGTTGTGATTTTTACTTTGAATTTCTTGTGCTTATGATTAATGTTATCTATTGGAGAGTTGAATTGGAGTGTGACTTGATTATGTTTGTTTGTTTTGAGGTATGTGTTTAGATTGGGAACAGAATCATAAGGAAGAGGATACATGTTCGTGTGGAGCATGTGCAGCAGTCGAGATGTGCTGAGGAGTTTAAACTCAGGAAGAAGCAGAACGATGAGCTCAAGGCTGCAGCTAAAACTAGAGGAGAGACCATCAGCACCAAGAGACAGCCTAAAGGTCCTAAACCGGGTTTCATGGTGGAGGGTATGATGTTGGAGACGGTCACCCCTATTCCATATGATGTCGTTAATGACCTCAAGGGAGGTTATTAAGTTTCCTTTTTACCTGTCTCTCTACTCAGAGTTTTTGCACTTTTTTTGGGTTTTTAATGATGTTTTTGTATCAAACAAGACTGATTTCTATATGGTATGAAGGTGCAGTTCAGATTTTGTTAGGAGATATGGTTTATCTAAATTCTCTGCCTGTTGCGTTTGTTTGTGTTAAAATCATTTCTGCACTCTCCTCGTTGTGAAAAAATGATATAATTAATCATTTACAATGTTAGCAATTGGAGTCAGAAAGAGAGCAATTGAAACAAAATCTCTCTTTGCAGTTGTGAAGTTCAGGTAGACATATCTGCCCAACAGTCAACAGAGCCAGCCTTGCCACCTAGAACAACCATGGCTGCCGAGGATACTTGGTGAAAAGAGAGTAAGCTGAAAACTGCACCAGTCCAACCACGCCTGTGGAAGAGCCAGTGGGATGTTATATGTTTTCACCTTCTTTACACAATCCTCTTCTCTTCCTTCTTCAGATTGAATGGTGGCTAAAACTTCACCTACTCCATAATTACTGTGAAATGAAAGACTAAAACTACTGACAATCCTTCTACTTTGGAAATGTATCTCATTTGGGGGAACTCTAATAAATTATGGTTTCTATGGTTCAAGTGGATATGAATAAGAAAAGAGTTCACCTATTGTGGTCTATTGTGAAGCCAACCTTGTTGCACACAGCCTTCAAAGCTACTTGCCATTTCTCCAGCTCTTCGCGGCTGGAGTCAGTGCGTCTCCAAAACCTATAGCTGAATACTTCTTTCTGTTTCCTCACGTTTTCCAAACAACAATTTGATTCTGCATACCTATTGAGAATAGTAGTATATAGCTTCATAATCTAACCAACATTTATATTGAACACATTGTTACCTTGTCGATATGTACCAGTGATGGTTTGATAGAAAACTCGGAGGAAGGGGATCATTTTTCCGACACCATTGATGAGAGGATCTATGAAGTTGATTGGCTATGTGATTTTTACTACTGTTAGAGAAAATGGTGTGAACAACTAGTGTTTTACTTAGTACTTTTAGTTTTTTTTTTCAGGTTTCCTATTATCCTATTTGTATTTTATTTATCAATAGTCGTGAATTTTTTTCTACAATTTTTTTTTATGCATTGTTGGATATTTCAATATTTGATTTTTAACACTATTTATTTCTTTTATTTTTATGTTAATAAAAAATTAGGGAACTACTCCGTACCATATGCGGGGAAAAAATAGTAAGAGATGATGACATTTTTGTTTTTTGATGGTAGTAAATGTGATATCTCACGTTTTCAAATTTGTTTTAGTTTTGACTATTCATCAGTAATTGATAAAAGATTAAGAAATTTTAGCAATTGTTTATTGATTCAAATTCTTGTGTTTTATGTTCAAATTCTTTCATTATTATAACAAATGATGTTCAAGATCCTTAATATATGGTATAATCCTTACTGAATATTTTTCATATGTTATTATCTTCACATTTTTAAATCTATTATAAATGGAAGATAATGACAACAATATATTACAATTATCTCCAAACAATAGTTAATATTTCATAAATTTTTAATATATATTAATTTATTTATTATATCAAATATATATATATATATATATATATAAACATATATAAGTCTTGCTAAGACATTAAACGATTTTTGAAGACATTATATCACATATTATATTCTTTCTTATTTTGTTTTTGGTAGAAATATAAATTTTCAGTTTTTTTTTAAAATTTTCTAATCCTTATATAATTATATTACAATAAAATCAAAATATTTTTAAAATCAATTTTTTATGATAAGATAAACTTTATCTGAACCAAGAAAAATGAAATTTCAGAATATTAACCAAATTTCATGATTTTTAATAGTAATTTAACTTTTATACGAATATTTTTATAGTCTTTTTTTGAAACCTAAATGATAATTTTTTTAAATTAAAAATTTATTAAGAATAGAGTGGTAATGAACCACAACAAAGTTCGCTAAGCTTATCCTAATGCCTTCAATATATAACTCTTTCGGAGTAACGACCAATGAACCTCATCTATTAAAGCATCAATCTTTTGATCCTGAAATAGAAGAAAAAACGAAAACAAATCAATAATTGCATAATTCTAATAACTAAAATCTAAACCTCAAATTTTATCTAAAAAAAAGAAATATAAGTAAAAATAGACATTTTCATCTACAACGATGAGGTAAATAAAATTTTCAAACATATTTGATATTTTGAATTTCCAGAGAATTTTGACTCGCATGATCCACTGGTGAGCAAAAGAATTTAGTTCTGATACACCAACAACGTGTATCTTTTGATGAATCGTATATAATAACATTAAAACGTAGTTTAGGCAAAATAATTGAAGAATTTAACAAAAAAAAATATGTTTTTCAAACATGTATTGTTTAATAAAGTTTATATAAAATAGAGTAAGAACTTAATTTTGGATTATAATTAATTCAAAATTATCAAAGAATTTTGAACCCTCAGGTGAAACATCACCATATCTACTTCTTCTTTCATATAAATTATATGAATACATGAGCAAATTGCATTAACATTGATTTTGACTCTGCTAGAATTAGATGAAGTTAGTACAATGGATATCTCTGTTTTTAGTTCGGTATGTGCCATTGTTATCAAATACATATATATACATAACGTCTATAGATCATTCATGTTGTAATGTGCTTGTGTAAGAAAAGCTTTATACAGAAGTCTTGTAAATTTGAGTGGATTTTTAGTATGTCATTCACTTATTTGATGCTTCCATTCATGAAAAAACTGAAAGCAAAAATAATCATACGATATTTACGATTATTATGATCACAAAAATTGAGGAATAATCTCTTTGGTGAAATGTGTGTAAACAGGTGAATAGAGAAGTAATGGAGGTGATAGAGAGGATAAAGAACCAGGAAGACGACAGAGCAGAGCCTAAAACTCTAGTTGTGTCTGAAGAAGCTGAACAACCACAAAAACGTATTAAATTGGACACTGACACAATCAGGCATGCAACAGTTTCCAGTGGCTTCATTGGATGGAACCATCAAGTAAAGTTGGAGAATATATGGAACCACCCGTATTAAAAAAACTCTAGTACCTGATTTCCTAAGCAATATTTGTATTGCGATCTGTATTATGGATTTTACTCAATTGAGTTCTATATATATATAATTTGATTCTCTGGTTTGATCTTTTTTTTTCTTTGCTTATTTTGAAATATTTGGGTTATTAGGGTTTAGAACTCGAATTGGTTTGTTTGATAAAACCATGAGGTAAAAAGTGAGTTCTATATTAAGTTAATATAGTGGATGTTTCATTTGACTATTAAAATCTAGATTCTATTTAGGTTCATTGTGAGTATCAAATGATGACCCAATATTCTATATATTTAGGTTCCATTGTAAATACATTAAACTTGTTCATCAAGATTTCTTTGTTCCTTCGTATATTTTGGCAGCAGAGTTTAATTTATTTTATCATTTCACTTTTGACAAAAAAGCGGAAACTACTACAATATGACCATCTGACTATAGATTGAAACTACTACCACCGTCTTCTACTGGACCAGAAGTACCACCATATTCCCCTTCATACGGAACTCCTTGTCAGTGACAAACAACTAAATATTTGCTTAGATTTCATATTATTTTTTTCAAATATTTATTTTTCCAAATCAAGCATCAAATACGTGTACTTACTGTAACTAACGGTTTGGATGGTAAATACTAATAGGTAATTTATCTACTAAGAAATTTTTTATTATAGACGGGTGACTTCTTTTTCATTTCTTCAAATAAGCAACTAACTCACAACATGGGGTAAGTGTAATACCCATATCCGACGATTCAGTCAAGGAACGTCGAGAATCATCGAGGACGGCCCGAGGATCGTTGAGGAAAAGTAAAGTTTGGTCGAAGCTGGTCTACAAAAATCTGAATGATCGAGGAAAAATAAATCTGGACATGGATTTCCGATAAATCTGTGTGGTTGGTCGAGTTACTCATGTTCGGACAAGATTTGGTACGAACAAAGTGGAAATATTTCAGACAGAATGGCAATGTTCGGACAAAGTAGGATAATCTTCGGACGGATATGGATATGTACGTACAAGATGGATAATGTTCGAAGAAGATAAAGAATCTTCAGATGGAATCGAAAAATCATCGAGGATTCCTAGGCCGACGTCGAGGATCCATGGGCTAGCATCGAGGAATGATGGGCCATGCCGAGGAATGTTGGACCAAGTGTCAAGACTGAGGCCCAATGGTTCGGCCCAGCCATAGTTCAGTGATTAGGGGGGATTATTAGGGTAAATAATCGCGAAACCCTAAGTTATATATAGACACATGATCGCCTCTAACCCTAAACACACTTAAAACTCCGAAAGAACCATAAGTGCGATTCTGTCAAGTTTCTGCTGCCGATCGTCGAAGAATAGTGAGGATTTTTCATTCTCGATCGAGGATTGACATGATTTAGCGAGGATCTGTCGTGGAATTCGGACTGTGGTGTTTTGTCAAGGGACTTACATTCGACATCGAGGATCATAAAGCGATTTTTTTTTTGATTGAAGGTTTATGTCGAAGGGAATAGTATATCTGTCGCGAAAAACCGTAGATCCGTCGAGGGAACAGTAGATCTGTCGAGGAAAACAGTAGATTCATCGAGGGAAATTGTAGATCTGCATGGATCTGTGTAAGTAATTGAGGATTAAGCATCAAGAGGTGTTAGAAAAGCTAAGTCTGTGAATCACAGGTGAGTACGTGACTGTGGTTAAGTCTAGGTTTATTTTCTTGCATTAGATTCCTTGTCTTTGATGTTTGTACATGTTTGCTTGTCATGGTTAAAATGTAAGTCGTGCTTTATTGTCTTGTGATTGCTCTACGGTGCTCGGACTATCACTTGACGAATTGAAATTTGAAAGAAACTGACATGCATTACTGATGATGTGAATCGAAATGTTTGATTGTGATTCTATGACTATGGCCTGGTGAGACGAGACGACTGCTCCACTAAGAAATTCGTTGCTTACGCCTCGTTTTGGAATGCAGGAAAAGATAATGATATTTGTGGCTGAACCAGCTCGTGAGGACTAAGACAAGGAAAGAAAAGATGGTGGATTTATGATGGATGTTTGTGTAGTTCTATGTTGGATTTATGTTAAGGTCTAGTTATGAAAACGATGTTTGTACTAGAACCTCTATTTTGAACCTAATAAATTCAGTTATGCATGCTTCTATCGAATTTAAAGAACAAACGCTGAGAATGTTAAAGAAAAATTGAAAATTGTTGGAAAATGCCTAAGTGTAAAATTGAGAAAAATGACTTAGGGTATTTCAGTAAGGCTGCCACATATATAGAAAGTGGTAATTATATATGAGCTTTGGCCAAAACAAAATGAGAAGTTAAGTATTATTTAGTGTCAAGGTTTCTTTCCACTAGTAAATCTATACAGAAATTTGTGTCATTTCAAGTCATTTAGAAAAAGATGGGTTTTGTCCGCGTGTTTGAAGAAAACCCAACTTAGGCTTACTATCTTTCTTTTGAGTCTTGAGACTTCTTTTACATGCCAATGTGACGATTAGTTTTGGATGGCATTAATGATTTAGTTTGCATTCACTTTTATGCATTAGTGCATAATACTAGAAATGAGCATTTGGTTTGGTTCAACTTCATTTTATACTTCCACTAAGTTGAATACAAAATTTAAGAGATAAAACCTTGTAAACAGATCTGTAAGCCCAAAAGAAAAATCAAAAACATTAAAATTTTTAATATATTAACAAAATATAATCATTCTACTACCTAAAAGAAATATCCTTCCTTATACAGCTAAGTTGGTCCCTAAATTTTGTAAATACTGTAAGATTAACCAACAGTTTTTATACACTTAATAAACGGTTACGACATGGAATATCTCCAAAATACTCGAAACAAGCACTTAGTTGGTTCAACTTCATTTTGTACTTCGAAAATGATTGGAAGCATCGACCTAGGTGTTTTGCATGGAATGTTACATTAAGTTATTTGATTAGAATCTCGTGTACATATAAACCTCCATTATGTCATCTATGCGGTTTTATAACATGTTCGTGCATCTTCGGTAATAGAAGTAGATCCCATATAAATGATAAAAACATCCTTTGCTTTTGGTCTTCAAATGAAGTGGATATGGTTGTATCTTGAGAAGACATCAATGAAACAAAATAGCTCATAAGCTATGGTGTCATCAGCCCACATGTGAAATATAAAACGGGGCTATCACATAGACATTGTTCAAATATGTGAAATCATTGTAGACCTTCCGTATCCTGGTATTCTTTATACCACCACCACATTAGTCAGCAAGTCGGTGTAGCAAACCTTCTAATACCCATGCGTTAAAGTTAACATGTATTGTTATCATTTGTTTTTTTTTTTGCTTTGTTTGAATGTGTAATTGATTGTTCAAGCTAGGTAAATATGTACAACAACCAACTTTGTGGCTTAGTTCAAAGAATTAGAAACTAGAAACTATAACTAAAAACAATTAAAAAAACCAAGAGGAGACGAGTTCTTCTACGTCATGTCGTAGGCGAGTGAGCAAACCAGCATTGTAACAAGCTTCGGAGGTGGGTGCTCTTTGTGAAATCCAAAGATGTGATCCTGTTACGAATAAGCTTGTCAATTTAACGTACTAATTGAGTAACTGTCAGGTAACTAGTGTGATGTATTCGTGAATTTGTTCTCTCCAAACAAGATTTATGGTGGTTTGAAAACGTAGTCTTAGGAGGATGTCTGTCTGAGTTTGTCCCGTTGCCGCTATCAAGCTCCCTAGAGTTGTGTCCCAGTCTGGATCCTGGTGTTGTCGCAATAAATGACCAGCAACTTCCGACCAAACTGTAAATAAGTATGGACATGCAAAGAAAAGATGATCACGGGATTCATCTCTCTCGCCACACAGAACACATGACTGGTTTACACCCCAAGCCCGCATACGTGTACCTGTTGATAATCTGTCTCTCACCGCCAGCCGTGTTATGAACCCACATCAAGGAATGCTTTGGTGAAACCAAACCACACTACTCCAATTCATTTGTGGCACTGGAGTACGGAGATGTGCCGATGTGAGGGAAGTTGAGAAGTCTTGTTTAAACACATCTGTCTTGTGTCGCCATAGGAACAGGTCAGGACCGTTTATTGTGAGTGGATTGGGATGGGCAAGATGCTACTCTAAAATCTGGATCATGTGAGAGTGCCGCGTACGATGAAGTCTCCAACCATTGGGGCCAATGGCTTCTCTAACCGATGCGTTCCATGGAACTCCCAAAATTCTCGGAACTACGTCACCCGTAAGGTCCAATAACCTGCCCAGAGGTAACCAATGATCATACCAGAAAGACACTGATGCACCATCCCTGACCTCAGTCCTTATAAATGGTCTGATGTCATCACGAAGTTTATGCAATTTCCTCCAAATCCATGATCCCATGATGGTATTTGGAGCTGCCCAGAAGGAACCATCTTTCATCAAATTTTTCTTTGTCCAAGCTGCTCATAATGAATCCAAAGGAGAAAAAAGTCTCCAGATTAACCGAAAAGCATACACCCGTGAGACATCCTTCATTAATCTCAAACCGAGACCACCCTCATTTTTCGGCTTACAGACATCCGTCAAGGCTACCTTTGCACCACCTGAATTATTCGGGTTCCCAGACCATAGGAAGGCACTGCATAGCTTCTCAACCTCATCGAAACATCGGACCGGAAGCCTAAAAACAGAGCACCAAAACCCATAAATACTAGCCATGACCGAGGAAATTAATTGGAGACGTCCAGTGTACGATGGATGCTTGCTGGTCCAAGAAAGTAACTGAGAACGAATTTTATCATTAAGAGGCCGACATGGATTTTGTTGTGAGTGGGAGACCCATGTAGCGTATAGGTAGTTTCTCGGTCTTAATTTCCTGTTCCAAAGCAGCATCAATTAGAGCTTGTGTGCCTCGACCCGCCGCAAATAAAGCTGACTTAGCTGCGTTAATACACACCCCTGAAATACGGGAGAATTTCTCAAACTCCATCCGTGAAGACCAAAATATCATGGCAAAACTTAGGTGAGTTACATAAACATTGCTATCATTTGTTAACATGTATTGTTATCATTTGTTTGTATTCTTATCATAAAATGATATAAAAGCCAAATAATTTTCAACTACATATTTCTTTTACAATATGTTAAAGGATCCCTGTGTTAAAACACATTATTTTACTATCTGAAATTTTCATATATGATAGTTTGTCAATATTCAATGGTAGGACAATTTATTTTTTTTGTTGAAAACTATTAATTATAAGAACCATCTAATACCATTTTTGTATTAAAAGATAAATATAAAAATAATGATAAAACATGGCAAAATGATATATAAGCCAAAAGATATCAAAACATATATATTTCAAAAATATATAGTAAAAACACTAATTAGTAATTCTTATTACCTTAAATGTTCAGAGATGATAATTAGTCCATATTCAATGGTAGGACAATTTTATTATTTTTTGTTAACAACTATAATAAGAGATACTAGGGAGCTACCCCGCACCATGTGCGGGGAAAAAAATAGTAAGACATGAAGACATTTTTGTTTCTGATGGCAATAGTATGATATTTCACGTTTTCAAATTTTTTTTATTACTCACTATTCATACGTTATTGATAAAATATGAAAAAATCTTAGCAACTGTTTATTGATCAAATTCTTGCATGTAATGTTTAATTTTACTATAAAAAATTATGTTCAAGATCCTTTATATATGGTATAATCCTTATTGAATATTTTAATATGTTATTATCTTGATATTTTTATATCTATTATAAATAGAAGATAATGATAGCTATACATTACAATATCCCTACAAAATAGTTAATAATTCATAAATTTTGCAGTATATCTTAATTTGTTCATTATATCAAATATATATATATATATATTATTTACATAAATAAGTATTGGTAAGGCATCATCGATTTTTTAAAAACATTAAATCACAATACTATAATTTCCATATTTCTTTTGTAGAAATATAAATTTTCAGTTTCTTTAAATTTCCTAATCCTTATATAACTATCTTGCAATAAAATAAAAATATTTTAAAAAGCAATTTATTTATGATATAATAAACTTTATCTAAAGCAAGAAAAATGAAATTCAGGATATTAACAAAATTTCATAATTTTTTAATAGTAATTTAAATTTTCTACGATTATCTTTTAGTTTTTTTTAACCTAAATGACATTTTTTTAATTAAATAAATTTATTAAGAATAGAGTGGTAATTAACCACAGTAAAGTTCACTAAGTTTATCCAAGTGTCTTCAATAACTCTTTCCAAGTAACGGCCAATGAATGCCTCATCTATTAGATCATAAATCTCTGATTGTAAAATAAAAGAAAAATGAAAACATATCAATAATTGTATAATTTTAAGATTTAAAATTTAAACCTCAAATTTTACCGAAAGAAATATAAGTAAAAATAAACATTTTCATCTACAACGATGAGGTGAAGAAACTTTTCAAATATATTTGATATTTAATTTCTTGAGAATTTTGACTTGTATGGTTCACAAGTAAACAAAAGAATTCAGTTCCGATACACCAACAACGTGTATCTTTTGATGAATCGTTTCTGATAACATTAAAATGTAGTTTATGCATAATAACTTAAATATTTAGCAAGAAAAATATGTTTTTAAAACTTGTATTATTTAATAAAGTATATATAAAATTAAATAATAACTTAATTTTTTGGATTTGGATTAATTCATAATTATCAAAAAATCTTCCATATATATTGTATCATTTTTTGTATAGAAAGTAGACATTTAATAAAATATTATTATGTGTTAAAATAACTTAAATTTTTACAAAAAAAAATTAATAATTTTTTATAAATATATTTTTCTATATTAATTTTTTTTCTACTAATATATTTAATTTTCCAAAAATATTATTTTACAGTAATTTAAACTTTAGTTGATCTTTTAAAAGATTAATTCAATTTTTTGAATTCTTCAAAATTATAAAAACAATTATAATTTTTTTAAAGTAATTCAAATTTTCGAATTGTTTTAAAAATAAAAATTTTAATAGATTTAAAATTTTTTAAAATATTTCTTTATAGTAATTTTAGTTTTACTTTAATATTTTATATATATTTTTTTCTTCAAACTAAATGGCAAAATTTTTAATTAAATCTATCAAAATTGATTTTTTATTTTTTATTTTCTATTTTTTTAGTGATTTAACTTTTTTAAAAAATAAAAAATTTAGATTAGTTTAATTTTATCGAATTTTTAAAAAAATTTCTTTTACTTAAATATTTGATTTTTTTAAATATATTTCTTTATAGTAAATTAAATTTATTTGGATAAATATATTTTTAAAATTTAAATAGCAAAAAAAAATTAAATATATAGATTCATTAAGGGTAAACTGGTAATCAACCATTCTGAGGATAAATGTGAACATTCTGTACTTTTGTTTTAATATATAAGATTCTTCTTAGATTTTTTTTTTAACTTTAGGAGATATCATTCCTTATACGGCTTATTTGAATCCCTAAACAAATATTAAAAACCCGCCTCGTCACTTCTTTGTCTCCATTTTCTTCTCCTTATCTCTCTCTCTTACTCTCTGATCTTTTGTCACATGTATATTATGGAGCTGATTCGGAGAGACGGGTGCTTCGAATGAATTTAACAAAGGAGTGGAAACATTAACTGGAAAAAGTGATATGGATCAATAAGTAGTTTATGGTTGGAACTTGAATACCTTACGACTTCTTCCTAATTCTCTACTCTTGTTTGAGCCTTGTGATATCTCAAGTGTTATATCACAAGAGCCCCTGAAAACGAGATCACGTGAGATATCACAAGGCTCGAACGATAGTAGAAAACAGGAAGACGCGGTAAGTTATTCAAGTTCCAACCAGAAAGTATGTATTGAGCCATATCACTTTTTCCAGTTAACTGTCCACATCTTTGTAAAATCCACTTCCAAGAACCCGTCTCTCCAAATCAGATCCATAATATAAACGTGCAACGACGATGGTGTATGCATGCAATGCAAATCCAAGCCTCCGCCAGAGGAGTCTCTCCCTTGCGGCACATGTGTTATGCCTTGACACATGTCCTGTCTTTCGTCACCTCCTGAAACCCTAGTTTCTACTTTACATTGGTCTTGTCCTGATTGCTCCGGAGAAATCGTCCTTTTCCTGTTTCTGGCGTTGCGCTGGGGTATGTATTTGTTGGTTCAGATCTTATTGCGGCGATCCACGCAATTGAGGCTGATGAGTCTTTGAGTACTGAAGAGGCAACAATCAGTAAGTGGAACTAGCGTCGATGAGGATGACGTAAAAGGAAAAAGGAAGAAGGATAGAGGCAAAAATATGTTTTATAGTGCATCATGTCTTTTTTTTTTATTACATTTTCTTTTCTGTATATATTTATTTTTCCTTAATGCAATTAGCCAAAGGGAAGGTTGTCGCCACTTTGTTGTTGTTGTTAATTACTACATGATTATATATATATAGAATTTATAAGGTTTTTCAAATTAACTAGGCAAGAAATGATTAATATTTGGCTAAGGGTGTCACATAGAGATCAAAAAACGAGAGTAACACATATTGAATGGAGATGCTCAAAAGAACCGAAATAGTGTCGCCATGGTCTTAGAGATAACTTGATGTGTTATTTCTGTACAGAGTTGCCAGAAAATCCTGTGATGTTACGTTCTCTTTGCTTTGGCTCTCATGCTTGTTAGTTTAGTATGTTTTCTCGAATCTGTGTTAGTTAGTGTTTCTCATTAATTGTGGATTCACATTATTGATTATGATTGTTTATGTGTATGTACATATACTTTATTTACTAATTCCATCTTGTGACGTACTAAAATTATTACGATGCGTGATACCAAACATTGACTTTAATTTATTGACACAATTAATCGTTCTTTTTGCTGATTTACAAAGACGAAAACTTAATTTTGCTTACCATTTGTGACAAATGTTTACCTACACTACAAAGACATAAGTTGTTAATATACTTGTTAACTTATCTTGTTTTTTACCCGTTTTCGGTTGTTAGTTGAGAGGTCTATCATGGTGTTAATATACTTGTTGATATTTTTTAGGACTTAGGAGTGGTATGTGTACAATTTTGTTGAAGGTTGCTCTTTTCTATATTGTTATTTAGTTTTCGTTTATAGGATGCTTTTCTTTATTCTTTTTTGGACATGTTGGTGTTTCATAAACTTTTGCTATTGATGAGTAGTCGGTATATATATATATATACACACTTTAGTAGAAGTGGAAATATTTTATAAGTGTTAACTTTTTCTTTTCAAAAGAAGTCTTTTTTGAGAAAATGTAGGCTATATTAGGTAGGACTGATGGATATCTTGTATGTTTCTTTTTAAGAAACCATGTGGACACAACGCCTGCTTGAAAGCGCACTTGTTTAAAATGCCGTAGCATAGTTCTTGAAAATATGGCAACGAATATAACATCCCACTCCCAGCTTCTCTTATTTGAACATGAGACCCACTAAGGCTCAATCTCTTACTTGTAGGTGACGAGGGGTTTGGAGTGTATGTGTGTGCACGTGTATATATACACCTGTATATATAGTCTTCTTCGTGAAGTGAGGCCGCAGAGAATTGGGAACCCTAGAAGCAGTAGTTGCAACATCATAAATGCTTCGCCACTTTTGTCGAGTTGTGAGGCAATGTTGTTGTTATTGAGTTGTTGAGAGGCCATGGTTGTTCGATGTTTGTTGACTTTGGTTCCTCCTAGTGGAGGATTATTATATTATATTATATATATATAAAAAGAGAGAAGTCATAGAAGGAGTGTGCGACTTCGAAAAACAAAAAGAGAGGAAAAAAAAAAAAAACAAGTTTTTGTTTTAGAGAGAAGAGAGAAAAGTTCACCAGATTTTCAAGGCGACGATCAAACATCTAAACGGTTTCCGATTGACCTGAAATTTTGTGTAGAGCTTCGTGACTCAGTGGTCTTAAGATTCAACGGTGGGTTTTGTATTCCAACGGTTGGTTCGTCGTAGATCGGGGTTTTAGCGGAGCGGCTCGTTTGAGATTTCAGATTGAGCTACCCTGAGTGTTTCGGAAATCCGACGGTGAGTTCTTCTCGGATTGAGTTAAAAATTTGCAGAATTGTTCTTGACTCGCTTATCTAGGATTTGGACGGTGGAGATTGGATTCGGTTGCCGAAATCTTAGTGAATATAGGGTCGTTTGGAACTGCATGTTTCTAGGCTCTTGTTGCTCTCTCTTGTGTTGTTTTCTTGTTGTTAGAGATTGTTCTTTGTAGCCTTAGTCTCTGGTGGATGTGGTTGTACTCAAAACATTGGTGATAGTGAATTTTGAGTGGACTACGGTCCCGTGGTTTTTCCTTCTCACATCGAGAAGGTTTTCCACGTAAAAATTTGTTGTCTCATTTACTTTATGCTTTGAAGTTTTTTCTGCCGAGTGAATTGTATTTTTCTCACAGGCTCACAGAAGTTACGGGAAAACTCTAGTCCGCTGCGCCGTAGTTGTGCGTTGTTTTCCCCAACAGAGTGGTATTAGAGCTCGGTTTAATAACTTTGGGTTATTGGTTGCTTTTGTGAGCGATGGAAAATATGGGCAGAATGATAAGCTTGAATGGTTCTAATTATCATCTATGGAAAGGCAAAATGGAAGATTTGCTTTTTGTGAAAGAATTTCATGTTCCAGTATTTCAGGAGACGAAGCCTGATGATAAGACTGATGATCA
The DNA here is from genome assembly GCA_004349715.1 of Crucihimalaya himalaica. Classification (NCBI taxonomy): domain Eukaryota; kingdom Viridiplantae; phylum Streptophyta; class Magnoliopsida; order Brassicales; family Brassicaceae; genus Crucihimalaya; species Crucihimalaya himalaica. Next base: position 881,380 of record SMJT01000048.1, read on the forward strand.
GTGGAAGTTGCAACATCGCCAAGTGTGTGGTTTGATAAAGCAATGGGTAGATGATAATGTGTTGAATCATATTGAAAATGAGACTAATGCTCGTTCTTTGTGGTTGAAGCTGGAGCAACTGTTTGCTCGGAAGACCGGTAATAACAAGATATACATGATCAAGAAGTTGATTGAATTGAGGTATCAGGAGGGAACTCCAATGACGGATCACTTAAATGTGTTTCAGGGACTGCTCAATAAACTGTCTGATATGGGAATTAAGTTTGAGGATTAGATTCACGGTTTGTGGCTTCTTGGTACATTACCAGATTCTTGGGAGGTGTTTAGGATGTCTCTTTGTAACTCTGCGTCGGATGGTGTTCTTTCGATGGATGTGGTGAAAAACAGTGTCTTGAATGAGGAAACTAGAAGGCAATCAAATGCTAGTTCCTCGCGTTCAGATATGTTGATTACTGAGTCAAGGGGGAGGAGTATATTCAGAGAGCCCAAGAATGATAAGAACAGGAGCATGAGCAAATCTAAAAAAATTTGCGAATATGGAGTGCCATTATTGTCATAAGAAAGGGCACTTGAAGAAAAATTGCTGGAAGTTGAAGAAAGATAAAGGAAAAAATCAAGAAGATGGTGAAGATCGGATGACTGTCACCGAAGATCAGTTTCTTATTCTTCTTGAGGGTGATGCCATTAATGTTGCTAGTCATGACACCAGTTGGGTTGTTGACTCTGGGCTACTACTCATGCTACATCGCAGCGGGATTTGTTTTCTACCTATACTCCAGGTGATTATGGTTCTGTGAAGATGGGTAATGATGGTGTGTCTCAGGTTGTTGGCATTGGTGATATTTGCTTGGAGACTAGTCTTGGTACTAAGTTGATGCTTACGGGTGTTAAGCATGTCCCAGATGTTCGGTTGAACTTGATCTCTACAGGGAAGCTTGATGATGAAGGCTACTATAGTTTATTCGGTGGGGGTAAATGGAAGCTTTCACGTGGTTCCATGATTGTGGTTCGAGGTGTTAAGTCTTCATCTTTCTATTGGATGCAGGCTAAGGTCTCCAAAGATATGATTAATGCTATGGAGAATGATAATGCCATGGAGTTGTGGCATAAGAGACTCGGTCACATGAGTGAGAAGGGATTGTCTGTGTTGTCTAAGGAGGCCATTCCAGGTATCTCCGGTTTACACTTACAGAAGTGTGCTCATTGTTTTGCAGGTAAACAACACAGGGTATCGTTCAAGTCTTCTACACCTTCTAGGAAACCCGATGTACTTGATCTGGTGCATTCAGATATATGTGGTCCAATGAAGACAAGATCTCTTGGTGGTGCATCATATTTTGTCACATTCATTGATGATCATTCAAGGAAGTTGTGGGTTTTTACTATGAAGACAAAAGATCAAGTTCTGGGATATTTCAAGCATTTTGTGGCATTGGTTGAGAGGCAGACGGGAAAGAAGTTGAAGTGTATCCGTAGTGATAATGGTGGTGAGTATTCTGGACCATTTGATGCTTATTGCAAGGAACATGGTATTAGGCATCAGTTCACGCCACCTAAGACTCCACAGTTGAATGGGTTGGCTGAGAGGATGAACAGAACAATTGTCGAGAGGATGAGATGTTTGATTTCACAGTTAGGTTTGGCTTATACTTTCTGGGGTGAGGCCTTGAGCTCAGTTGTTCACGTGTTGAATTTATCACCTAGTGTTCCATTGGAGGGTGATATTCCAGAGAGAGTTTGGACCGGTAAGAATGTTTCTTATGGTCATTTGAGAGTCTTTGGGTGCAAAGCATTTGTACACATTCCCAAAGATGAAAGGTCAAAGCTTGAGATGAAGTTGCGACAATGTGTGTTCATTGGTTATGGTCAGGATGAGTTTGGATACAGGTTTTATGATCCCGTTGAGAAGAAACTCATTAGGAGCAGAGATGTTGTGTTCATGGAAGATCAAACGATTATGACATTGACAAGTCAGGAAAACCAACTCAGAGATATGAGAGTTTGATTGATTCAGAGGTTGTTCCTTTCTACATCGGTCCACGCAGGTTGAGGGTGAGGTTCATGTTGATACACCTGGTGCAGAGGCTCCCGCACATGATGATGGTATTGGTGATCATGGTGACGATCATGATGAGACACCAACTACCGAGAACCTACCTGTTAGAAAGATCTGCGAGAGGTCTTATACCGTCGACAAGGTATAATCCTGGTGAGTAATGTGTTTACTTACTGATGGGGGAGAACCTGAAAGCTATAGTGAAGCTTTGAGGATGAACACAAGGATGAATGGCATGATGCCATGGGTGACGAGATGGATTCTTTTGAAGAGAATCAGACCTTTGAGTTGGTGAAGTTGCCTAAGGGTAAAAAGGCGTTGCTTAATAAGTGGGTGTACAAGATTAAGCATGATGAGACCAGTTTTGCAACCTCGATACAAGCGCTAGATTAGTTGTGAAGGGATTCGGCCAAAAGAAAGGAGTTGATTTTGATGAAATTTTTGCTCCTGTTGTGAAGATGTCATCCATTCGGGTTGTACCTTGGATTGGCAGCGAGTCTTGATCTAGAGGTTGAGCAAATGGATGTAAAGACTGTTTTTCTTCATGGTGATTTGGAGGAAGAGATTTACATGGTACAACCGGAAGGCTTTATTAAAAAGGGCAAAGAGGATTTAGTTTGTCGCTTGAAGAAAAGTCTTTATGGTTTGAAACAGCATCAAGACAGTGGTATAAGAAGTTTGAGTCAGTTATGGGGGAGCATGGTTATAAGAAGACTACTTCTGATCATTGTGTGTTTGTGCAGATGTTTGGTGAAGATGATTTTATCATCTTTTTGCTATATGTTGATGATATGTTGATTGTGGGAAGAACTTGAGCAGGATTCAAGACTTGAAGAATCAGCTTGGAAAGTCATTTGCCATGAAAGATTTGGGGTCCAGCGAAACAGATTCTTGGTATGAGAATTGTTCGAGATAGAGCTGAGAAGCTGATTCACTTGTCTCAGGAGAGGTACATTGAAAAGGTACTTCAGAGGTTTCACATGGATAAGTCTAAAGTTGTTAGCACTCCTCTTGCTATACATTTTAGATTGAGCAGTCAACAGAGTCCGCATACAAAGTTGGAGAAAGAAGATATGGCACGAGTTCCATATGCTTCTGCAGTTAGTAGCTTGATGTATGCTATGGTTTGTACAAGACCAGATATAGCTCACGCTATTGGTACAGTTAGTCGTTTTCTCTCCAATCCTGGAAGAGAACACTGGAATGCTGTAAAGTGGATTTTGAGATATCTTCGAGGGACTTCTGACTTGAAGCTTACTTTTGGAGATAATAAGCCATTGCTTATCAGTTATACTGATTCTGATTTGGCTGGGGATATTGATTCCAGGAAGTCTACTTTGGGTTACTTGGTAACATTTGTAGGGGGAGCTGTGGCATGGCAGTCAATGTTACAAAAGTGTGGTGCACTTTCTACCACAGAAGCTGAGTTTATAGTCGCAGTGGAAGCTTGTAAGGAGCTGTTGTGGATGAAGAGTTATCTTGAGGAGCTCGGTTTAAAGCAAGATAAGTATGTGCTGCTTTATGATAATCAAAGCGCAATTCATCTCGGAAAGAACTCTACATTTCATTCGCGTTCGAAACACATTGGATACGTGATGTGGTGGCTTCTAAGGAAGTGGAACTTGCAAAAGTTCATACGGATGATAATGGAGCTGATATGATGACAAAGTCATTGCCGAGGGGGAAACTTGAAGCTTGCAGAAGGATGGCCGGAATGGCTGTTTCCTCCACCTAGTCGGAGGGGGAGTTTGTTGACTTTGGTTCCTCCTAGTGGAGGATTATTATATTATATATTATATATATATAACAAGAGAGAAGTCAGAGAAGGAGTGTGCGACTTCGAAAAACAAAAAGAGAGGAAAAACAAAACAAAAAAACAAGTTTTTGTTTTAGAGAGAAGAGAGAAAAGTTCGCCGGATTTTCAAGGTGACGATCGGACATCTAAACGGTTTCCGATTGACCTGAAATTTTGTGTAGAGCTTCGTGACTCAGTGGTCTTGAGATTCAACGGTAGGTTTTGTATTCCAACGGTTGGTTCGTCGTAGATCGGGGTTTTAGCAGAGCGGCTTGTTTGAGATTTCAGATTGAGCTACCCTGAGTGTTTCGGAAATCCGACGGCAAGTTCTTCTCGGATTGAGCTGAAACTTTTCAGAATTGTTCTTGACTCGTTTATCTAGGATTTGGACGGTGGAGATTAGATTCGGTTACCTAAAGCTTAGTGAATATAGGGTCGTTTGGAACTGCATGTTTCTAGGCTCTTGTTGCTCTCTCTTGTGTTGTTTTCTTGTTGTTAGAGATTGTTCTTTGTAGCCTTAGTCTCTGGTGGATGTGGTTGTACTCAAAACATTGGTGATAGTGAATTTTGAGTGGACTACGGTCCCGTGGTTTTTCCTTCTCACATCGAGAAGGTTTTCCACGTAAAAATTTGTTGTCTCATTTACTTTATGCTTTGAAGTTTTTTGCTGCCGAGTGAATTGTATTTTTCTCACAGGCTCATAGAAGTTACGGAAAAACTCTAGTCCGCTGCGCCGTAGTTGTGCATTGTTTTCCCCAACAGATGTTGTGGTGGTTTCATCGAACCAAAGTAGAAGAGAGGAGGAGATCTATGTTGTGGGAGATAAAGTAGAAGATATTGGGGTCAAGGAAAGCCATAGCTATCGTCGGAGCAGATCGTAGAGCGCGAAAGAGGAGGTGAGGAGAGAGGAAAAGGGTGAGGAGAGAGAGACGTGATAAGAGAAGAGAGAAAGAGATGTCTTGGAGGTGGTGGGAATCACTGGTGGGTCTGGTTCTTCATGCCATGGCAGGGGAAAATCTCAGATGGTGGTGGGAAATCAAAGCCAGAGTGATCAGTAGTGGAGAGACAAAGAAAAAGGAAAGAAGAAGGGGAAAAAGGAATAAGAAAGAACAATTTTAGGGGTTTTGGAGATCGATTTAGAACTGGTTTAAGAACTGTATGGGAAGATCTTGTTGTCAGGAATGCTTAGCAACTGACGTAGCTTTAATCGGGGATGTATTCAAGACATTTTCTGCGTTGCTTCCTAGAAAAGAAACTGTTGGTTGCAAATCTGTTTTAAGTATGAACCAGAAAAAAGTTCCGAGATAGGTTATTGAAGGCGATGTTTGGAGGTCGAAACATTATCTGATTTGAATGAAAATTTGTGGAGTTCTTCATGGTACTAGTAGGTAGTGATTCAACGGCAGGATTACGTTTCTAACAGTTAGTTCTTGTTATATTTGTATGTTTCCGAGATAGATTTGTATCGAGTAAATTATGAAAGGTTGTATTGTTTGGTTGGACAAGCACATTCACTTTGAGTCTAACGTTTGCAAGAACCTTAAGGACTCATAGCTTTTAAATCTCAGTTGATTGAGAACCCAAATAAACCTCAAGAGTGTGGGAAACATGCACTCGGAAATTGGAAGAAAGGAAACTTGAGTTGTTATTTATCAAGTGGGTGAGTGTGGTATTTGTGAAGCATATAGTCATTTTATTTTGATATGCTCCTTGACCCATTGCAGGTAGGCTTTTATGTAATTGCTTAGGATGAGATTATGTGATGAGGTGATTCGATGATTTTTATGTATGATGATGACGTATGATATTATTATATATGTATGATGATGAGTGTGTATGTATGATATTGATATAATTATGGATATTGATAGACCGACGAGTCAACATGCTTGTCAAGAGGCTGACGAGCCCGAGAATGGGAGTGTCTAAGGCATGAGGGCCAACCTCCACTCATGAGGTTCTAGTCATCACGAGGATGATTGGACATAACGATGTATGTATGTTTTATCATGGATAAGATGAATGTTATGAATGGTGATGTTTAGAGAAGAAAACATGTTAGGCTGTTTGTTTGTGTCTAAGTATGCGTGTTATGATCATGGTTGTATAGCTTTGTAACATGTTTTATGTTTCAATGGGAAGAGTTGATCCTCTCACAGAGTAATTCATTACTGACCTCTCTATTTTTTTTTCCTTAGGATAGTAAGCTTCAAAAGTTGTTGACATGGTTGAGCTTTGTCCCACGCGCTCGTCAAACGGGATTGACCCGACCCCTAATCATTTTCCTTTCCTAGGTTCTACTTGCTACAAATATATAAAGATGTATATATTTTATCAATAAAAATAAATTAATTATTTAAAACTGTTAAAATAATTACACTTACAAAGAGGAAAATGTCATCTCTTTCCGCTTGGGAAAGTGTGTAATCCTCGGGAATGTCTTGTTGCTGAGTCAGTTGAGTTAGACGTTCTTTCTCCAACTCCCTACATTTCCAAGCTATAAATTCTTCCTTCTTATCGACAAAACCCCGATCAGATTTTCGTCTATGAGATTCTTCCATGAATGTCACCATGATGAAAGTTCTCCCGTTTCAGGATCACGCTTAATAGTAAAGAATAGTTATTAATATATAAAAAATTAAGTATGAAAAAATATATAGAACAATGATGATTTACCATATTTTCGTGTTTCCGCGCGTAAGACAACGATCCACAAGTATGTTTAGCCATTCCATATCCGCCACGATCGCTTTTACGATTGTTGGAGTTGGTTTTGCTACGTTCTTTATGCGCCTCATTTTTTCAATAAGCTATCAAGCCAGTCCAAACAGTTTGTTGCATCCAAGACAGCTTGTCTTTCCCGTTTTCCCACCTCTTCTTCCACTCATAAACGGTATTCTTCAACCGCTTCAAAAAAAAGTTCTCAAATTTTTCTCGGATTTCAGTTGTTAACTCGTACTCCTAATAATATTTTTCCTGAAATAAACGAAGTTCCTTAACTTCTTTGGAAATTATTTTTAAAACAAATGGAAAAAAAATTCTACTAACCACAAATGCTTTAAACCAACGTTCCTTAACTTCTTTGGAAACTGTTGTGTAATTTAGAAACGGATGAGGGAAATCACTCTCCATGCTCGGATTTTGTGATACCCGAATTAAATTGGTACCTAATGACATAATAAATATAAATGAGTTAATTACACCAAATATTTAATAATATAATACATGGATATAGATTTTTTAAATTACCAAACGCTCCCGTCCATTCTTGATGGATCAAGCTTCTTCAATTTTGATCGGCCTGAGGTTTGAAGCAACTGTTCTAGCGTCATTGTTTCTTGATTGACTTCTAGATTTTTTGTTTATTCCGCCTCTGGAATAGTTCCCAGGAACCATTGTATCTCCAGGTGGCAAAGTACCAAATGGTTGAGAAGAGGGTCCTTGCGTTTCAGAACCGGAGTTTCCCATAGTCGGTTGAAACCCCATTTTTACACACCAGTCTTCGTATGCTAGCCATTTTGCTTGTAGCCCCATAACCTGAAAAAAATACTAATATTAATAAATTATAAATATTTGAATGAAAATAAAAATTATATCAAGTGAAAAAAACTTAACTTCTTTGAAGAGTATTTTGAGAGTTTTGGAAGTGTTAAGAAATTTTTGTGTTTTTAGAGAGATGTGAATTATGAGAGAAGAGTTCAGGCATATAAAAGAAAATTTTCCGACCACCTTCTGTAGTCGAGAATTTATCGGGAAAACAAAAATTTCGAGGATTTTCTGACCACTGTGGTTGGAAACTATTTCAGTATTTCCTACGTCTTTTCCGACTACCGTGGTCAGAAATTCCTCAAGAAGTGGTTTTCTGACTATTTTCTGTCCACGGTGGTCAGAAATCCTTATTTTGTTTCCGACGACATTTCCGACCACCGTGGTCGGAAATTAGTCGGAAAAAAACAAAAAAATCATTAATAAAATTCTCTATGTTGTTCGAAAATAAAAAAAAATCAAAAAACAAATTCTCTAATTTAATTTTGTTCCAAAATTAGAAAAAAAACAAAACTAATAAATCTTAATAATGAAAATACTTAATAATAAAATTCTACCTCTTTTGAATTTGGATGATTGAAATTGATGATTTCAATTTCTCTATGCTTTTGTTGTTGAATTATGAGTGAGAGATATCTTTCTTCATTTTGCAATATTTGTATTTAAATAGGGAAAACGTGTAAGATGATAAGAAATCATTGAATAAGAATTGACCAATGTTGGATCTTGCATGTTCATTCATCCATGTTTTATTTCTTTTATTTATAAGATTTTGTGAGAATTTTTCTTTAAAAAAATAGACATATTCCGACTAATTTACGGCCACCCAGGTAGGGGTGGTCTGGAAATTGTCGGAATCGACAAGAATTTTCCAATGATTTTCCGACCACCACCACCTGGGTGGCCAGAAATTAGTCGGAATCAGTACGTTAGTAATTTTTTAAAAACTTTCAAATAAATATTTAAATATATATCTCACAAAATCATACTTAAAATATAAAATTTTTAAAAGACTTAGAAATTCATACTTAGATTAGATCTAAAATAACAAAATCATATAGTCGAAAACATAACAGAAATATCTATCAGAATCCGAAGAGTATTCAGAACTTGCAGAATCGGTACTATCTTCAAACTCATCACCATCTTCATTACTGATGTCATCATCAAAAATCTCCTCAACCTCAATGTTGTCAACGTTGACTAACGGAATGTTTTCAAATGGTTATATCTACTTGCGTTACGACGACTATCTCATTTTGTTGTAATGGCTCAGCATCCTTAACCCCTTCAATTCGGCTTATTTGATGAGCTGTAATCCGAGGATCTTGAATGGTTCGTATTCGCATATAGGGGATGTAACACACTTGTGATGCCTGTGATGCAAGTATAAATGGATCATATTTTCTTAACCTTCTTGCTGAGTTGACTTCTGTCACACCATACTTTGTAACTCTAACGCCTCGAAGAACTGTTGGATCGCACCAACCACACTTGAATATGATATATTTTATGTTGATAACTCCAGGATACTCAACCTCTAAAATATTAGTGATTTCACCGTAATAGTCCAAGGTATCTGTACAAACCACCACTTCGCAGTTCACGGTTTCCTATTGGTGCTTTCTTCATCTGTCCGCATGGATCGATCCTAGTGTGGACCGATCGGTCGATCACTCTCTTTTTTCATCCAGCAGCATGGATCGATCGATCATAGTGTGGACCGATCGATCATAGTGTGGACCGATCGATCTCTTCTTCTTTATTCTTGCTTTGTCTCGTGATCATCCTGAAAAACAGATAAAGACTTCTCATTCCCGCGCAACGTCCCGTAATCTGTAGAAAACTAAAGACTCGACTAAAAAGACACTAAAGGACACAACACAGACGTAAAAACATAACATATCAATAAACCTTGGCTATCTTTGGTGATTTTAATGAGATTTTAAACATCTCACAACACTCGGGGAGTCATGCCTTCTCTTTCTACATCAACTGGTACGAGAGATTTTTAGGACATTGTTAGATACTGTTCTTTGGCTGATATGAAACAGCATGGACCGATTTACACTTGGAGTAATAAGAGAGAAGACGGGGTTATCTGCAAGAAACTCGATGGTGTCTTAATGAGTGACTCTTGGACTAGGTCATATGCTTAATCTTACTATATGTTTGTATTAGGGGGTGCTCAAACCACATGCGATGTCGTTTTCATGTTGAAGCAAAGAAACAAAGAGTTAAACATCCATTTAAGTTCACAAATGCAGTCAGTGTCCTTCCTAGTTTTCTCCGTCTTGTGAAAGATTACTGGGATTCAACGGTGGCTTTATTTAATTCTACATCAGCAATGTTTCTTCTCTCAAAAAAATTGAAGAATCTAAAACTCGGCTTACGACGATTAAGTAAAGAACATCTTGTTGATTTATCTGTACGCATAAAGCAGGCTCATCTAGTTTTGTGTGATTCTAAAATAGAAACATTGATATGCCCGTCCTCAACAGCCATTAATGCTGAAGCTCAGGCTTTGGAGAAGTGGCAACGTCTAGCCTACTTACAGGAAAAGAATCTTCGTCCAAAAACAAAGTTGCACTGGTTAAAAGTAGGAGATGGCAACAACAAATTCTTCCATCATGCGGCAAAAATCAGAGACAACCGGAAAAATAACAGAGTAATCCGGAAAAGGGTTGGTTCTTTGGTTGTAACGCAAAAGGATATTAACGATGAAGCAAACAGTTTTTTCAAGGACTTTTCATGTAATCAAATAAAGGACTATGACGGTGTCTCCAAGGAGCTCCTTCATGAACTACTGGACTATGAATGCAGTACTCAAGATGCTGAGGAACTGTGTAGACCCGTTTCAGCTGATGAGATAAAATCTGTCCTATTTACTATGCCAGGGAACAAAGCCCCTGGTCCGGATGACTACACAATTGAATTCTTTAAGGAAGCTTGGTCCGTGTTAGGGAAGGATGTAGTAGTTGATGTCCAGGCTTTCTTTGACAAAGGCTTTCTCCCTACGAGAGTAAATTTAACCATCTTACCTTTAATACCAAAGAAAAGTGTTTCAACAGAAATGAATGATTACAGACCAATAGCCAGCTACAATGTGTTGTAACAAAGTAATATAAAAAATTCTAGCCAATCGGTTAAGGGCTCTTCTCTTTCAATTCATAGCTCTTAACCAATCCGCGATTGTGCAGAGGCCGCCTATTGATGGAAAATGTGCTGCTAGCCTCTGAACTTGTGGAGAATTATCATAAGGCCACAATATCTCCCTACTGCTCTTTAAAAATCGATATATATATAAGGCCTTTAACTCTGTTCAATGGCCATTTTCTCTCTCCACCCTCGCAGCGATGAAACTTCCAGATAAGTTCATCCACTAGATTAATCTTTGCATCACTACATCTTCCTTCTCTGTTCAAGCGAACGGTGAGCTTTTCGGTTTCTTCTGGAGTGAAAGGGGTCTTTGATATATCATGGTTTTTACCCACTTTCAACCATGATATAAGTCTTTTTTCAGAGTCTTTTCAGTAGTTTTAGAGTCTTTCTAGTTTTTTTCAGGTTATAGGCACATATGGAGCCAAATTGGATTATTTGGAAGCTTTTGAAGCAATCTGGAGTTGAAGCAGTTCGGGGAGCTGAAGCTCGGCATTGATCGATACCTGAGGAGCATCGATCGACACCACTCATTTGAAAGGAACACGATTAAAGCCCCAAGTATCGAACGATACCATTTATAGTATCGGTAGATACCGGTGATCAGAACGCGCAACAAGATCCGAAGATAAACCAGAAGCTTTTCTTATTTTTCGAGATAACTCCTAAACGTGTTTTAGCTATTTAATTAGGTTTTTTCAGCCTCCAAAAAGACACTTCTGATTTCTGGAGATAGAGTATTCTGCAATTGAGTTTTTGGGAGAAGAACCTTGAACCCTTTTTGTATTCCTACTTTATCTTATTTATGATATCTATTTTATTCATGATGTTTGTCTCATTCACCATGTCTGAGTAGATTCCCTGTTAGGTTTAGGGTTGTTTTAAGGGTATTTGATGAATTATTAGATCTGATCTACTTGTTAAGGAATATCTATAGAGCTTTTCACCTAGACTTGAGATTAATGCTTATTCTAGCTTCGCGAACTAGAATTTGATGTTAGGTTGATTAATTGGCATGAAATTGTGATTAGTTTCCTGAACTAGTGTTTGGTGAGCAAAAGACCTATTCGCAAAGAAATTTGGTTTAGGATTTTGTGAACAATTGAATTTGATCGTTAATGCTTGTTTGAATATATAGAATTTGCAAAGAAATTTGGAATTCTAGGTTTAGACATAGATAGTCTTCGCAACGATAGTTGGTTTACTTTATATTTGTGTTTCAAGTTCAAAAGCGGAGCTTATTTCATTCCTGATATTTGATCTCATCGATAATTCTGATTTGCCTGCAAACTTCCCTAGACCTAGCCTTTATCCCATTGATTTACTTCCTTGATTTAATTGTTTTGTTATTCTTAATTACATTCATTTAGCTTAGCTTAATTCATATTCTAAAATCTATTGAGTGTTATCTTGAGTCTTTGTGGTTCGACCCCTAGAATACTACAGCTACTGCTTAGATACTTTAGGGTATTATATTTGAGCATACCAAATTTTGGCGCCGTTGCCGGGGACTCTAATTTCACCATTAGATTACGGTTTAGAATTTCGACTAAGTGTTGAGCATCGATCGATACCCCCTTGGTATCGATCGATACTCGTTATTATTTCTATCACTTACGTGATTTGATTTCTGTGTTTCAGGTGTATGCAGCATCGAGAGACCAGAAGAAGCAAGAACAAGCAGTTGACCAATCTATCTAACAAAGAGCTAGCTGAATTAGAGCGTACAATCAGAAATCAAAATAAACAAGCTGAGATGAACCATCTGATTGTGCTTGCTCGTGATGAGGCTGGGGTTTTGAGAGATCAGGAAGGTCACCTGTGTGACGCGCAAGGGCAGATAATTGATGCAGAAGGCAATATTATTGCTCTTGCACCGGTAGCCAATGAGATTATCCCAGCGGCTGTGCGTGAAAATGTTGGGAATGTTCAGGTTAATCGTGCCAGAACGCTTGGGGAGTACAACAGACCAGATCAATTCTATGCAAACCGATCTGCGATTCGTATTCCAACCTTCCAGAGAAATGACTTTGAGCTAAAGCCTGCATACTACACTCTTGTAGGCCAGCACCCTTTCCATGGTCTTTCTCATGAACATCCCATGGATCATATCGAGAGGTTCGAGGACTTGGTCACCAGTATCAAATACAATGGAGTGTCCAATGACTTCGTCTTCTGTAAGCTCTTCCCATACTCTCTTAGTGGAGATGCAGCTTACTGGTTAAAGCGGTTGCCGCCTGGTTCTTTGACTACCTGGGAGGAGACCAAGACTGCTTTTCTGAATAATTTCTATGATGATGCGAGATCAGAGGAACTCAGGAACAAGATCTCCCAGTTTTCTCAGGGAGCGACTGAGGCATTCAAGGCCGCCTGGGTTCGATTTCGATCTTATCAGAGGGATTGCCCTCACCACGGTTTCTCGCAGGTTCAGTTATTGGGTATCTTCTTCAGAGGTATCAATTGGAGGTATCAGATGGCTTTGGACGCTGCAAGCAATGGGAATTTCAACACCAGGTATCCCGAGGACGCTTATGTGTTGATTGAGAATTTGGCATCTAGCAACAGTACCAAGAATGCAGACTTCGAGAGAAAGAAGCAGAATAGAAATGTTGATGGGTTGCAGATTGCTGAAGTACATGCCAAGCTGGAGTCAGTTCACAATCTGTTATTGGGTAAGCAGCAGAAGGTAGTGCACTTTGCTGAGGAAGTTGAGAACATCGATGAAGGTGAAGCGGAGGACGTCAACTACATAGGTGGTAATGGGTTTCAGAATTCGTCGTACAACCGCGGTTTCAACAACAACTCTCAGAGAGGAGGATTCAAATCTGATTTCAAGTCTTCGAATTTCGGAGCAAACTCCTTTGCTCAAAAGCCATTTCAGAACAGTGGGTACACTCGCACATATGGGAATTCATCTTATCAGACACCACCTCCCAAGTCTCAGAAAAGCAAAGTTGAGACTATGCTTGAACATATTTTGGAAGGGCAGCAAAAGATGATTGTTGACTTCAACGGAAAGATGGATGCCTTATACACTGATTTGAATGGTAAAATCGAAGCTTCTAACATCCATTAGAAGAAGTTGGAAACTCAGGTTGCTCAAACTGCAGACACATTTAAGAGACAAGACGGTTTCCTTCCGAGAAAAACAGTGAATCCGCGGGAGCATGTTCATGCTATCACTTTGAGGAGTGGAAGAGAGGTCACTCCATGGTTGAAGAAGACCTACTCACCTAAGCAACTCGTCGATCTTGCTGGAGACGACGATGACGACGATGAGATTCCTGCAATCTCCCCAGAATCGATCTATACTCCCCCCAGTATCGATCGATACCACTCAACATCAACCGTTGCCCATTCAGAATTCTACAGGACCAGTTGAAAAACCAGAAGCATCGATCGATACCCCCCTGTATCGATCGATACCCGTCCAAGAGTCGAACAAAAGCAGACCACAAGACATGTCGGGAGAGTCTATATACCGAAGATTCCTTTCCCTCGACCCGCTGCTAAGTCTAAGAAGAAAATAGAAGAGGCCAGATGCCGAGTATTGCTAGAGAAGTTGGTTGTTGAACTCCCGTTCGTAGATGCTCTCAAGACTGCACCTGCTTTCAGAAGATACATCAAGAGGATGGTTTCGAGCAATGTGAATCTTGAAGAAGGGGTATTGAGAATCACCCATGAATGCAGTGTTATTCTTCCCAACAAGATTCCAGAGAAACTACCAGACCCTGGAAGTTTTGTCTTGGATTGCAGCATCTTTACAGAGAGATTCGAACGTTCACTTTGCGATCTTGGCTCCAGTGTGAATCTCATGCCTTATTCGGTAGCTAAGAGGATGGGGATGATAGATTTCACACCAACTCGGATCTCCCTAGTCCTTGCTGATCGATCAGTCCGATTCCCAGAAGGTTTACTTGAGGACGTCCCGATTACCATTGGGGATTGTTTAGTCCCAACAGATTTCATCGTCCTCGAGTATGATGTTGAACCAAGAGATCCATTGATATTGGGTNTCTCTTAGTGGAGATGCAGCTTACTGGCTGAAGCAGTTGCCTCCAGGTTCTCTGACCACTTGGGAGGAAACCAAGACTGCTTTCCTGAATAACTTCTATGATGATGCGAGGTCAGAGGAACTCAGAAACAAGATCTCCCAGTTTTCTCAGGGAGCGACTGAGGCATTCAAGGCCGCCTGGGTTCGATTTCGATCCTATCAGAGAGACTGCCCTCACCATGGTTTCTCGCAGGTTCAGTTGTTGGGTATCTTCTTCAGAGGAATCAATTGGAGGTATCAGATGGCTTTGGACGCTGCAAGCAATGGGAATTTCAACACCAGGTATCCCGAGGACGCTTATGTGTTGATTGAGAATTTGGCATCTAGCAACAGTACCAAGAATGCAGACTTCGAGAGAAAGAAGCAGAATAGAAATGTTGATGGGTTGCAGATTGCTGAAGTACATGCCAAGCTGGAGTCAGTTCACAATCTGTTATTGGGTAAGCAGCAGAAGGTAGTGCACTTTGCTGAGGAAGTTGAGAACATCGATGAAGGTGAAGCGGAGGACGTCAACTACATAGGTGGTAATGGGTTTCAGAATTCGTCGTACAACCGCGGTTTCAACAACAACTCTCAGAGAGGAGGATTCAAATCTGATTTCAAGTCTTCGAATTTCGGAGCAAACTCCTTTGCTCAAAAGCCATTTCAGAACAGTGGGTACACTCGCACATATGGGAATTCATCTTATCAGACACCACCTCCCAAGTCTCAGAAAAGCAAAGTTGAGACTATGCTTGAACATATTTTGGAAGGGCAGCAAAAGATGATTGTTGACTTCAACGGAAAGATGGATGCCTTATACACTGATTTGAATGGTAAAATCGAAGCTTCTAACATCCATTAGAAGAAGTTGGAAACTCAGGTTGCTCAAACTGCAGACACATTTAAGAGACAAGACGGTTTCCTTCCGAGAAAAACAGTGAATCCGCGGGAGCATGTTCATGCTATCACTTTGAGGAGTGGAAGAGAGGTCACTCCATGGTTGAAGAAGACCTACTCACCTAAGCAACTCGTCGATCTTGCTGGAGACGACGATGACGACGATGAGATTCCTGCAATCTCCCCAGAATCGATCTATACTCCCCCCAGTATCGATCGATACCACTCAACATCAACCGTTGCCCATTCAGAATTCTACAGGACCAGTTGAAAAACCAGAAGCATCGATCGATACCCCCCTGTATCGATCGATACCCGTCCAAGAGTCGAACAAAAGCAGACCACAAGACATGTCGGGAGAGTCTATATACCGAAGATTCCTTTCCCTCGACCCGCTGCTAAGTCTAAGAAGAAAATAGAAGAGGCCAGATGCCGAGTATTGCTAGAGAAGTTGGTTGTTGAACTCCCGTTCGTAGATGCTCTCAAGACTGCACCTGCTTTCAGAAGATACATCAAGAGGATGGTTTCGAGCAATGTGAATCTTGAAGAAGGGGTATTGAGAATCACCCATGAATGCAGTGTTATTCTTCCCAACAAGATTCCAGAGAAACTACCAGACCCTGGAAGTTTTGTCTTGGATTGCAGCATCTTTACAGAGAGATTCGAACGTTCACTTTGCGATCTTGGCTCCAGTGTGAATCTCATGCCTTATTCGGTAGCTAAGAGGATGGGGATGATAGATTTCACACCAACTCGGATCTCCCTAGTCCTTGCTGATCGATCAGTCCGATTCCCAGAAGGTTTACTTGAGGACGTCCCGATTACCATTGGGGATTGTTTAGTCCCAACAGATTTCATCGTCCTCGAGTATGATGTTGAACCAAGAGATCCATTGATATTGGGTAGACCTTTCTTAGCTACAGCTGGTGCCCTAATCGACTGCAAGAATGGGAGAATATCCCTGAACATCTGTGATCTGGTTATGACCTTCAACATGGAGAAGATGATGAAGAAACCAACCATAGATGGTCAGACATTCTTCATCGACACTTTCGGTGAGCTATAAGACGAGTATTTCTTGAGATTGCATCCTGAGAATCCCTTGGAAAGAGCGTTGGTTTGCTCGGCAGAGACAGAGATAGTTCCCACAGAGGTTGCTGCTGCTTATGCCACAATTCTTGACAACAATGTTGAAGCATATATCGATACCACAGGAGGTATCGATCGATACCACAGGAGGTATCGATCGATACCAACCTCTTCTTCCCGAAGAACTGAATGTCTCTCGTACCAAACCCAATTCTGTGAGTGATTGGAGTGAAGAGAGAGCTCCTAAGCTCGATCTTAAGCCACTCCCCGCTAGCTTGAGGTACGTTTTCCTTGGCCCTAACTCTACTTATCCTGTAATTGTCAATTCTTCTTTGAACAACGCAGAGGTCGCCTTATTGCTGAGCAAGCTGTGCAAGTATCGCAAAGCTCTCGGCTATTCTCTTGATGATATTTCAGGTATATCACCGGATCTGTGCATGCATCGGATTCATTTGGAGGACGAGTCGAAAGCTTCAGTCGAGCATCAGAGGAGACTTAACCCGAATCTGAAAGAAGTAGTAAAGAAAGAGATTCTGAAACTTCAAAACAGCAGTTGGGTCAGTCCGGTTCATGTTGTTCCTAAGAAGGGAGGTTTCACAGCGGTGAAGAATGAGAAAGATGAGCTGATTCCTATAAGAACGATCACTGGGCATCACATGTGTATCGATTACAAGAAGCTGAATGCGGCGACGAGGAAAGATCATTTCCCATTGCCATTCATTGATCAGATGTTGGAGAGATTAGATACTCAGGCTTTTTCCAGATCCCGATACATCCCGATGATCAGGAGAAGACCACATTCACTTGTCCCTACGGCACATTTGCTTACAGGAGGATGCCTTTCGTATTGTGTAATGCTCTAGCTACATTTCAGAGATGCATGATGTCGATTTTCTCAGACATGATCGAGTAGTTCATGGAGGTATTTATGGATGATTTTTCTGTTTATTGGTCTTCATTTAAGGGATGTTTGGACAATTTATGCATTTTTCTTCAGCGCTGTGAGGAGAAGCATCTAGTTCTGAACTGGGAGAAGTGTCACTTTATGGTTCAAGACGGCATCGTTCTGGGACATAAGGTTTTTAAGGCTGGGATTGAGGTTGATAAAGCTAAGATTCAGGTCATTACAAGCCTCCTACCGCCTACATCTGTGAAGGACGTTTAGAGTTTCCTTGGTCACGCCGGGTTCTATCGCAGGTTCATTCAAGCTTTCTCCAAGTTAGCTCGTCCGCTTACTGCTCTGCTGTGTAAATATGTCCCCTTCAATTTCACGCCAGAATGTCTTGTCGCATTCGAAATGATCAAGAAGACATTGGTTTCTGCTCCTATTGTCCAACCACCGGATTGGAGCCTCCCTTTTGAGATCATGTGTGATGCGAGCGATTTTGCAGTTGGATCTGTTCTGGGACAGAGGAAAGATAAGAAGCTCCATGTCATATATTATGCCAGCAGAACACTGGATGACGCCCAAATGAACTACATCACCACTGAGAAGGAATTGCTTGTTGTTGTGTTCTCTTTTGAGAAATTTTGTTCCTATCTGATAGGGAGTAAGGTGATTGTGCATACTGACCATGCTGCTCTTAACTATCTGCTGCAGAATAAGGACATGAAATCTCAGTTATGTCGATGGGTTTTACTGCTCCAAAGTTTTGACATAGAGATCAAAGACAAGAAAGGCGTAGAGAATGGAGTTGCAGATCACCTCTCACGCATGAAGTTCAATGAAGTCGTTCCTATCGACGATTCCCTCCCTGAGGAGAAGATTTACTTGATTGAGACTGGTTCTGATTCGATTCTGCCACTTCGGAAGACGAGCATCGATCGACACCCTCGGTGTATCGATCGATACCCTCAAGAGTTGCTGTTGTCAGTTCATGATACAAGCATCGATCGATACTCCCACTGTATCGATCGATACCAGCGATTTTCCACTGCCGATTCTACAGATCAACCTGATACAGAGGAGATTTTTGCTGTCACTCCTGCTGAACCTTGGTATGCCGACATAGTCAACTACCTTGCTGCTGACTACGAACCCAAGCATCTAAAGAAGTATGTCAAGAAGAAATTCATGAGAGATGCCAGACGTTATTTCTGGGATAAACCTTATCTGTACAAGCAATGCTCTGATGGGATCTACAGAAAGTGTATAGCTGAATCTGAGGTACCAGAGATTTTGTTTCATTGCCATGGATCTGAGTATGCTGGGCATTTTGCTACATTAAAAACAGTTTCTAAGGTTCTGCAAGCTGGTTTCTGGTGGCCTAAAATGTTTAAGGATGCTCACACCTTCATCTCTCACTGTGATGTATGCCAGAGAAGAGGGAAGATCAGTAAGCATCATGAGATGCCGCAGAACTTCATACTTGAGGTTGAAGTGTTTGACTGTTGGGGCATTGATTTCATGGGACCGTTCCCTCCATCGCGACAGAACATATACATATTGGTCGCTGTCGACTACGTCTCCAAGTGGGTAGAAGCAATTGCTAGTCCTACCAATGATTCTGTCGTGGTTCTGAAACTGTTCAAGTCCATCATATTTACTCGATTCGGTGTCCCCAGAGTTATCATCAGTGATGGTGGTACTCACTTCATCAACAAGATCTTCGAGAAGCTACTGAGAAAGTATGGAGTTCATCACCGCGTTGCCATACCATACCATCCTCAGACCAGCTGACAAGTAGAGGTCTCCAACAGACAGATCAAGGAGATTTTGGAGAAGACAGTCGGCATTACACGGAAGGATTGGGCACTGAAACTCGACGACGCTCTTTGGGCCTACAGAACTGCGTTCAAGACACTGCTTGGCACCACACCTTTCCATCTGTTGTATGGAAAAGCATGCCATCTTCCTGTTAAGATCGAGCACAAAGCAGCTTGGGCTACTAAATTTATGAATTTCGACATCAAGTCTGCTGCTCAGAGGCGATTGATTCAGCTGAACGAATTGGATGAGATTAGACATTTCGCCTATGAGAACTCCAAACTGTACAAGGAAAGGACCAAAGCCTATCATGACAAGAAGATCCTTTCCCGCCATTTTGAACCAAATGACCAGGTACTTCTGTACAACTCTCGTCTACAATTGTTTCCTGGGAAATTGCGTTCTCATTGGTCAGGTCTTTTCACGATCAAGGAGGTCCGCCCACACGGTGCAGTAGTCTTGCTAAGTACTGAAGGAAAGGAGTTCACTGTCAATGAACAGCGGGTGAAACACTATTGGGCGAAAGCCACCATTCCAGATGGCCACATTGTGCCTCTGGCTGAGCCACCAGCTGCTTGACTGCTCTCCATGTCAAGCTAAGGACATTAAACAAGCGCTTGGTGGGAGGTAACCCACTAGTAAGTTTGTACATACGTTTTTATTTGATTTTTCTTTTTGTTTTCGTGTTGTGTCTTCGTGTGAACCAGGTCCAGACGACGAGCATCGATCGATACCCTAGGAGTATCGATCGATACCATGGCCAAATGCGTACTGTGCTGATACGCTGAGCATCGATCGATACTACTTACTATATCGATCGATACTCAGCACCCATGTAGGTTTTGCTATAAAACCCTCGAGTTTAATCAACAATCCTTCACAATCATATCGATCGACGCCGCATCCTCTTCTCTCTCACTCTCACATCTTTTTTAATTTTTCATCGTTTTCTTCTATTTTCATCTCTATTTTACTCGGATTTTTGCCCACACTGTCATTCCATTACTCATTCCTTCGATCTACAAGGTAATGTACTCGATTTCCACCCTCTTAGACTAGTGACAGATTCTGTTTGGGAGTTTGCCTCTATTGTGAAATTCTTATTTTTTTTCTTGTCATTTTTGGTTTCTAAGAGAATGAAATCGCTATGTTAGGATTAGAATGGATATGCTAGAGATGAAGTAGATTTTGGAATTCGATTTTAGGATGATAGGTTGGAAATTGCGATGCTTTTGTGATGAACTTTGCGATTTTGTCTCGAGTATCGATCGATACACCCTTGGTATCGCTCGATACCCGACCTGTGTTATAATGAGCTTTGCGATGCAATCTGTAGTGAACCTGTGTGCCTACACCCCGAGTATCGATCGATACCCCCTTGGTATCGAACGATACCTGCACTTATTTAACACACGAGCTAATCTGCTGTCTGTTTTCTTTTTGTTTTCTTCTCAGATGGCTCCCCGCAAGAAGGCATGACAGGACGATGCTTCCGGTTCCAATCCTCCACGCCGCAACTTCAATCTTCAAGATGAGGTGGAGACATTCTGTGGCTCTTTTTGGCACGCCGGTGTCGTCACCGCCATTCTTACCGGCGATCGCTACAGAGTCCTTAAGGGAGGTTTCACGGACATTACAGGTCCTCAGAGCTTCATTGATGTTCACATTAGTGACCTGAGAGCTGCACCGCGACGTTCGCCATCTCCCTCTGCCCCTGCCCCTGTTGCTCGGCCTCCGTCGCCTAAGTTGGAGGAAAAGAGGATCACTCCGCGACGCGATTGGGCAGGTTTGCCTAAGGAGGAGACTGAGAGTGAGGCCTGTATCTATAGGACCATAGCTGAGGAGTGGGACGATTACGACACTCTGTTCTACAACGAGTGGCCGCGTGTAGTCATCCTCCCTACACGGTTCATTGATCCTCACACCATGCGCCGCTTGGGTATAGATGTGGAACTCTCCACCATGATGGAGAAGATTGGTCTAGGGACATTGTGCAGTCACGGTAGTATGACCTCTTTCCAGACCTCGTCCGTCAGTTCCTCGCCACTGCTCGAGTGTATTACAGAGACGAGGTCCACCGCACTGCTTCAGAGGGCACATTGACTTTTTTGATCCGAGAAGTTCGCTACAGGCTGCCTATCCCTGACCTCTGCGCCATCTACGGGTTTGATCCTTATCCTCATCAGATAGCTCTTCCTAGCAAGTTTCACGACGCACAGACCTTTTGGCGACACATTGGTCTTGGAGCCTACCACTCCAAGACCACAACACAGACAGACATCCACCATCCGACTCTGCGTTGCATCGTCCGCATTCTGAGCACTACTCTTCTCTGCAAGATAGAGCCGAATAAGCTGAGGATCTCAGAGTTGATTCTACTATACAAGGCCATTGTCGACCTTATTCCTGAGGACATGTACGAGTGGCCCGAGCTGAACCTCGCGGTCAACATAAGCGCTTTCTTTGCCCACCATTTGGTCTCTCTGAAGACCAAACCCTTCACTGGCCGCAACTATGCCACAGCGTGGAAGACTGAGTCGGTCGGCAGCCTCCTCACTCCTATCTTCGAGCATTTCGGCATCTCCACTTCCGCTTGTTCGATTGTCACCACTCGTTCTCTGATGGATGAGCAGCATATGCAGCACATGCGTTGGCTGAAGCCAACTCGTCGCTGGTGCCTACCCACGACAGATGGAAAGCTCTTCGTGCAGCTTCCCAACCACACTTCGATCCAGATCCGAGTCTGCTTTCGGTTGCTCCGTCCGCACGTGTTCGCGCCCCATGCCAGCTCCCATCCATCCCTGTCGCTGCTGGCGAGACACCAGCGGCTGACTTTGCTGGAAGTCAGCCTCGTCATTCTCATCGCCACCAGACATCTGCTCCTGCACCTTCATTTCCTCCACCACAGGATCTGCCGATGGAGACTGCCACTTTTCAGAGGTATGTCGTGGAGTGTCTTCAGAGCATCTGGTCCATTGTCTCTCGCTGCCGCTGACGCCGACCACACTGCACCAGGCCCTTCATCTCGCTATGCTGTTTCAGATGATGATGAGGATTAAGACTAGTCTCTGCTCCTGGGTTTCACATTTTCTTTTCTTTTCTTTTCTTTTGTTTTGCTTTCTTTTCTGAACTTATCTATCTCCTTGTCATTGTTTGTTGGAACTTATGGCTATCTATTGATTCTGTTGCTTCTAACTGTGTTCTCTGATCTGACAGTTCCTTCATCTAACTTTTGGCTTCAGTAGACATGATTTCGAGTTTCAGAATCCCCGACAAAGACCTTGGTATCGATCGATACTCCCTCAGTATCGATCGATACCCATTATTTTCCCACGGTACTGTCGAGCTAACTTTCAGCCATTTCTGTTCTTGTGCTTTCTCTTGCTTTCTCTAGGCTAGATAACACTGGGGACAGTGTTGTTTAAGTCTAGGGGAAGTAGTTACTGACATTTGGGTTTGTTTTTCTTTTTTTTTTTCTTTTTGAGTCAAATTTTTGTTTTATTGAGTCAAAACCAGTTGGAGATTATGAACCTTTGCTTGATTTCATTGTTCTGACTTCGTTTTTGAGTAACTAATTGTCACAGAATCAGGTCTAAGATCGACTAATGAAAAATCCAAAGACTAACCAGTTGACCAGGAAACACCCATGTATCCAGCAAAAATTTCTTCTAAATCCTGAGCCAAATCTTGCACTTCACCTCTGAGGTTGGTATTTACTGAACTTGATTCATCATTCATATCTGACATAGGAACCCATTTGTTTGAAAATTATGGTATACCTCTCCCTTGACATGTGTTGATACAGAATGTGCATAAAAGATGAAATGATTTCCGCCGAGTAGAGGGCTAGGAACATTTCCTGTGATCCCATTTTTCTACTTGGATAAGAAATGATCACACAAGAGTCTGAAGCGAGGGGTAGGAACATTTCCAGTGACCCCATTATTCGCCTAAGACTTTTGATACTCTGAGAGGGGAGAACTGGGGATTCGGTGGCAAACACCATCAATACTCACGTCTCAAACCTTGATTTGTATATGCAAAGCCAAAAAAAAAAAATATAAAATAAAATAAAGAGAACATAAAAAGAGATAAGTCTGGGGGAGAGGAAAATAATACCAGAAGTATGCGATTTGGGTGGTTCCTTAGTCACGATATCATATGAGTAAGAATCTATAAGGTTCCTGAATATCAACAACAGTGATGAAACGGCAATGAAGGATTTAGTATGATTGATGCTGTGAGATAATGTGTGGATAATTGGAGGTTGCGACTGTCTACGGAGAAGTACATGGATGTCAGATCCGAAACTGTTTAAGTGACGATTGGGAGCTTGGGAAATGAGTCATTTCAATATCTTAAAAGAAGGTGAGTCTCTATGTTTTTCAAACCTCTTTCTCTGTTTGGTTTTCTGTTTGCTTGAGGGCAAGCAAAGACTAAGTCTGGGAGAATTGATATATCATGGTTTTTACCCACTTTCAACCATGATATAAGTCCTTTTTCAGAGTCTTTTCAGTAGTTTTAGAGTCTTTCGAGTTCTTTTCAGGTTATAGGCACATATGGAGCCAAATTGGATTATTTGGAAGCTTTTGAAGCAATCTGGAGTTGAAGCAGTTCGGGGAGCTGAAGCTCGGCATAGATCGATACCTGAGGAGCATCGATCGACACCACTCATTTGAAAGGAACACGATTAAAGCCCCAAGTATCGATCGATACCATTTATAGTATCGGCTGATACCGGTGATCAGAACGTGCAACAAGATCCGAAGATAAACCAGAAGCTTTCCTTATTTTTCGAGATAACTCCTAAACGTGTTTTAGCTATTTAATTAGGTTTTTCAGCCTCCAGAAAGACACTTCTGATTTCTGGAGATAGAGTATTCTCCAATTGAGTTTTGAGAGAAGAACCTTGAACCCTTTTTATATTCCTACTTTATCTTATTTATGATATCTATTTTATTCATAATGTTTGTCTCATTCACCATGTCTGAGTAGATTCCCTGTTAGGTTTAGGGTTGTTTTAAGAGTATTTGATGAATTATTAGATCTGATCT
The DNA here is from genome assembly GCA_004349715.1 of Crucihimalaya himalaica. Classification (NCBI taxonomy): domain Eukaryota; kingdom Viridiplantae; phylum Streptophyta; class Magnoliopsida; order Brassicales; family Brassicaceae; genus Crucihimalaya; species Crucihimalaya himalaica. Next base: position 905,719 of record SMJT01000048.1, read on the forward strand.
ACTTGTTAAGGAATATCTATAGAGTTTTTCACCTAGACTTGAGATTAATGCTTATTCTAGCCTCGCGAACTAGAATCTGATGTTAGGTTGATTAATTGGCATGAAAATGTGATTAGTTTCCTGAACTAGTGTTTGGTGAGCAAAAGACCTATTCGCAAAGAAATTTGGTTTAGGATTTTGTAAACAATTGAACTTGATCGTTAATGCTTGTTTGAATTTATAGAATTTGCAAAGAAATTTAGAATTCTAGGTTTAGACATAGATAGTCTTCGCAACGACAGTTGGTTTACTTTATATCTGTGTTTCAAATTCAAAAGCGGAGCTTATTTCATTTCTGATATTTGATCTGATCGATAATTCTGATTTGTCTGCAAACTTCCCTAGACCTAGCCTTTATCCCATTGATTTACTTCCTTGATTTAATTGTTTTGTTATTCTTAATTACATTCATTTAGGTTAGCTTAATTCATATTCTAAAATCTATTGAGTGTTATCTTGAATCTTTGTGGTTCGACCCTTAGAATACTACAGCTACTGCTTAGATACTTTAGGGTATTATATTTGAGCATATTAGTCTTAAACAAGGTTTCTCTCTCTCTCGCCCTACCTCTTTGTAATAAGTATGAATGTGCTATCGAAATGGCTAGACAAAGCAGCTCGGAATCATAAATTTGGCTATTATCCCCTATGGCATAATCTACAACTCACGCATCTTTGTTTTGATGATGACTTGTTAGTATTCTCTGATGGTAAGAAAAGCTTAATTGAAGCTATTCTAAGTGTATTCAAAGATTTTGCTGCAGTGTTTGGTCTAAAGATAAGTCTTGAGAAATCTACGCTTTACATGGCGGGAGTTTCGGCTTCAGCTAAGGACGAGATACTTGGTCAGTTCCCCTTTGATTCCGGTAATCTTTCAGTTCAGAACTTGGGGCTCCCACTCCTCACTAAGCAGATGACAGATCAAGCCACTTTTGGAAAAAATACGTTCTAGAATAAGCTGATGGACAACGTGGTTCTTATCTTTTGCAGGTGGTCTTCAAATAATTGGCTCAGTTATTCACAGCTTGGTAAATTTCTGGACTTCCACCTATCGTCTACCAAAGGCATGTATAAGTGAATTTGAGAGATTATGCTCTGCTTTCTTATGGTTAGAACTTGACTTGAACCCGAACAAAGCAAAAATTGCCTGGGCTGATGTTTGTAAACCGAAGGAAAATGGTGGTTAGGTCTGAAATCGGTTGTAGAGGTAAATAGAGTGAGCTGCTTAAGTTTAATTTGGAGGCTACTCTCATCCCATTCCTCTCTATGGGTAAATTGGATACGAATATATTATCCGCACTCTTTCTGGACTATCGAGAATTCTTCCTCATTAGGTTCTTGGATGTAGAAGAAATATTAAAATACCGTGAAGTGGTGAGATCTTTCGCCCGAGTTGAAATACAAATTGGTGCTTTGAATTCCTTCTAGTATGATTCCTGGTCACAACGGGGTCGCTTGATTGAAGTTACAGGTCTAAGAGGTTGCATTGATCTTTGTATTCCCATAGGTGCTACAGTGAAACATGTTTTAAGAACTCATCGGAGAAGGCCAAACAATGTGACCAACTAAACCAGTTGGAGGATTTGATTGCAGCAGAACAGGGCAAAGGTACTCAAAGTGTGGATGATGTTACTTTGTGGAGAAGCAAAGCATATACCTTTAGGCATTATTCAACTCAAAGGAGACTTGGTCACTAGTCCGACAAATCCACACTAGTGACCAAAATATATGCTTTGCACCCGAGTGCCAATGGGTAGTTTGGTACACTCGCTCCACCCCAAAATACCCCTTCATCTCTTGGTTAGCAGCTCACAAAAGGCTAGCAACGAGGGACAAAACAAGCCATTGGCACTCGGGTGCACGGTCAACTTATTTTATCTATAAAAACTCGACTGAAAGCAGCGACCATCTGTTTTTCAACTGCCAATACTCGAGTAAAGTATGGTACAAACTAACAAGCCAACTCCACGTTCAAAACTACACAAACCATAATGATAGGATTGTCGAACAATTGCTTCATTCCTCCCACTACACAATCACTCTTTGGCTTCTAAAGTATGTTTTTCAAGATGCAATTTATATGATATGGGCAGAGAGAAATCAGAGAGCTCATGGGGAAGAACCGAAGAGCCTTCAGCAGCTACTCAAAATGATTGACAAGAAAATATGTAATTGGATATCCACTCTACAAGCTATGGGCAATAAGCGGTTTGACAAAGCAATCGGCATTTGGTTTGCCTCACGTACTTAGACACTGTTTTGTAATAGCATTCTAAGCTCTCAGCTCTTGTTATACATGTTGTAAAAACGTTTTTTGTGTTGAATAAATTTTACATTCGATTCAAAAAAAAAAAAAAAAAACTCTGGCTCCCTAAAGTTGCTAAAAGAAGTAGAAATGAAAGCAACCAATTATCATTAACTAGGGCACGATCCAACTTATCTGCAATGGGTTAGAATCTCTCTTGTACCACCAAGTAAAGTGATGTCTTCTAAAGAGAAGATCAAAAACATTTTCATTCAACAAGCAATCTCTAAAATCCTCCATACCACTTGTTACTCTTGAGCTGCCCGAAAAAGCATCTGCTAGGTCTAATGATTGGTTAAAGTTTCCAAGTATAAACCATGGTTTGTTCACTACACATGCATTTTTTTGCTAACTGAGAGATGTCACTCCAAAGTGCTCTTCAACCATATCTGCAATTAAGAACATAGACAAACGAACAACCAATTTTGTCTCCACATTTAGCATCTTATGTAAGTAATAATCTGATCAGACTTATGTAATACTAAGAATGTGAGTGATGGATCTCATAGAACCCAGATTCTTCCTATTCTGCATGCTCGTAATTTCCGACTGCATTCTAATCTTAAAAAGCAGAGAGGATAAGCTTTTGAAACCTATGAACCTTCACCCAAGTTTCAATTAAGCCTAACCCGTTTTTTGAAATTTCTTTGCCGAACTAACTTATTAAATCTTCTAATGTTCCAACAGAAGGTGTCTACCATAAATAATATTAATGGGTTTTCTTAGCAGATTCTTGCATGATTAGGAAGAATGTGGATTACCCCTGATGACAACCGTTAAAAGGGTATAACAACATTAGTTATTTTAATTTAGGATGTACTCGTCGTTTAAACTTAAAAATTAAATGTATTATCATTATTAATTGGCAAAGCCGAACGATGTTCTCGTCTCGGTGTTCATTAGAGATTCAACAAACGATATATAAGCTTTTAACAATAATTTAAATGATAGCATGATATTATAATAATATATTGAAATAGTGAAAACAAAAAGTGTATTGAAATTGATAAATAATCATTGTTACATCTTTTGTAACAAATTACATCTATTTGTAACTTGATAAATACTTTTTTTGTACCATGCAAGCATATAGATTTATCTTCAACTTTTGATTTAACATTGTATAATAAGATACATATATGTTATAATAGTGAACTGTATACAACAAAAAATGTGAACAGAAAATGTGAACATTGTCTTCAAATTTTGTTTTAACATAGATTCTAATCCACGGTACTCGCGGGGTAAATATTTTTGCTACATTTTATTTTAATTTCATAGATGAGACTTTTATTTATTTTACAACTGGTTTTAACTTTTTTATTAATTTAATTTGTATGATATTATTACGTAATGTTTGGGTGATCACCTATGTTTTAACTAAGATGCATGGAATCAAAAGCGAGTACGCGGAAGCCAGAGCGTTTTGAACCGGAAAAGCTGAATTTTTGTAAAACTTTTAGGAAGCGGGTACGTGTTGGAATCATATATATATAATTACACAAATTTAATATATATATTTTCGAAATCAACTAAAACTAAAAATCAAAATCTTTTTTACATAAAATAAAATTAAATAATTAAAATTTTAGATCAATATCTTTATTTTTATTTTTCTCAATTCTATCAAACAAAATAATTTCAAATTTTGTGTTGTCCATAAACACCATCAAACTCAAATGTCTCCAAGTTAATTCAATTCAATTAATCAATTCCACCGTAACCATTTTTCAAATATTTTTAAAATAATATACAAAGATATTTTTTATAGCAATAAAATACAAAGATTAATATTAAAAAATTATAAATTGCAAAATTAGTTTGATTTTTTTTTTAAAGTAAACTATCCAACATAATTTCATGTTTTTCATTTATTTGTGATATTAAAATTTTAATAATAGAAGTGTAACCTTTCAAAAGGGAATTATAAGATTCAAACGAGCTTCCAAATTAAGCGGATCTTTTGGAAGTGCCACAAAAACGAAATTTTGGAGCTTCTGATTCTGACTCTGATTCCGAAGGAGGAAGCGATTATTTGATGCAGCTTTCATGCTTCCTAGGGTTCTAACACGTGCTATTGCACGAAGGTAATGTTTTCAAAATTTTATTTGCTATTTTTCCAAAGCGAAATATCCTTTGTGCCTAATTCATATAGAATAATACAAAGAAAACCCTTTATATTAGTTATAGGTGATCCATTATGTACAAATAGTATTTGATTCAAACCATTATCACAAATTCTATGTAAAAGAAATTGTCTAAAACAATCAAGTCCAAAGTAAGACTCAATTACCTAGAACAATCCCTGCAGTACCGAATCATGGGAGGAGTGTTTCCATATTCAATCACCAATCCATGCCACTCTTTTCCAAACTTATTGAAAAACTATATACAAATTTTCTCACTGTTCTTTACTATTTTCTTCAGGTACATTAAGCCCCCACAAGCTATGAACAAACTTGCCAACGTAGCCCCTTTCCAGCCTCTGTTATTCGCCTAAATCTGTGTGGGCTTTTGTTTGATGGTCCTTTTGAATATATCTTCATTAGAATTTTCTGGTTTTGCTAGATTCGGAGTAGGGAAGTTCATAAAGGTCACTCAAAATATGCCTTCTTTTTCTTGAAGAAATATCTCGAGTGTGATCTTTCCTTTCTTCTAGTGGGATTCTGCTCCGTACTCTCTTCAGCTCTTCAATGATTTCTTTGACGAAATCTGCCTCTGAGCTAAGAATAATGGGAAGGACAAAAACCTATTAATTAGACAATAGCTAGGAGCCAGTTTTAACAGAAAAGTTCATTAATAAAATATTATACATGCGGATTGTTTCTTGCCTACTTAACCTATATCTATATTGATGATAATCGAGATCATACAGTAAAAATCGTCTTGTTCATGACATGCATATATAGGGAAATAGATGCAACTAATAATGTTGAGGTGTTCAAAGGAGATATGGAGAACAAAATCTAGATTAAGCACATCTAAATCAAGAAACAAGAAGTAAGTAAAAAAGAATATCAATGAAGTAATTGAGGGTATTTTGGAGTCAACGAAAACTTTATTCAATAAAAAAGTATACAAATTGCTCCCCAGTCCCCACAAACATGGAACACATAAACATTTATACTAGCTATATATTTTACCCAAAAGAATTTTTAATTTCTAAACAATAAATTTATAATCCTATCTTATTAAACGGTAAATTACTATCTGTGTGATGTTAGAATTTTAAATGTTAATTTACTTTTTCAATAAGACATGAATAAGAACTATATATTATTTAGATAATAAAACTCTTTTGAGTATTTCATAATATATAATGTCTAAATGTTTATGCGTACCATGTTTTGGGGAGGGTTTTTTCATGTATTTTATAATCTTAAGAAGGCTATTATATTATGATGCATATTTTTTTCAAAATTGGAGGTTGATTGAAAATCCAAATGTAAGGTGTTCATTATAGCAGGGTGCATGTTCTATCTTGAGCTCGTCATGTTCACCGGCGCAAGCAACGCCGGTAAGTCTTTTTTTCTTTATCTTTGCAGTTATGTGTGCTTCTGCCTCTCAATGCATCAATGCAACATATCGCTAATTAACATGCTCTCCACCATATATGAAATTTATTTTGTCCGTAAATACATATAATCACAAAATTGTCCGTATTTCTCTCACTATTTTCGTGTTCCTGATCCTCTCGTCTTTAAAAGACATGAACATGAGCGTGATTAAATCAAGGTTCCATGAATCGTCTAAAAACTTTTCATGCAAAAATATAACATTTGGTGACAAAATACTAATAACTATTTCCCTCACTAAATCATTTTTTAAAAAAGAAAATTCAAAATTATAGAATATTATTGAGATAAAATTGTGCATCGTCTCAATATAAAACATGACTTTTAAAGTCACACAGTTTTGATGGTTATGTACTACTGTGTAACTTATCATAAGCTATCTGCATTCTATTGTAGACAAATAAATACTTAGGATTTCGATCGTTTTAATATGGGCTTTTGCCTTTTCGTTGAAATTAGGGTTTTTGATTGAGTTTTTTTTATCCTCGTTTATTTCAATTTGTTTCCTATTACACGCCTAATATTACATCTATTGGTGATGTAGATGGGATTGTAAACGGTTGAAGAATGGTCAACCCTGAATGCATCAAGCGTGGCGATGAACAACATAAGTGTTATAGAAAATGATTTATGTATCTCTAAATTTATGTATTTTGTTTATTCATATGTATGTAAAACGTGTTATGTTTGGTGAGATCTTTTATAAAAATTTTGAAGTACAAAAGTATAATATAAATTATATGTGATTTTTAAATAAAATTTATAAAGACATGTTATTGACTCATTTAAGACAACAATGTAATCTCATAACTAAATCAAGATAAAAGAAAAAAAAATCAGATTTTAATATTTTCAGAGATCCATAATATACTTCACTATATCATGTTCTTGATAAATGTAAAATAATAATCCTAAGAAACATGGCACGACTAAATTGTAATATAAGGGAAAAATGGTGAAACGTAAACAAATCTCTTTAGACCATTTTACTTTAAACGTAAGTCTTCTCAGTTCTAAATGGTGGCTCCGATTTTTCAAATGTTATTGGAGTTTCAAGCTACCGCTTGTGCTATTTATGGTTGGTTTTGAAGCCATATTTAATCACGTGGTTTATCACATACGGCGTATGTATTCTATGCACTATTCTTTCATATATATTTACTAAAAAGAGTTGAAGGTCACGTAGAATACCTGTTGTTACATAATGTTAAACCCATCTTGTATGAAAAAAACTCCAAAGCTTCCTTCCACTGCTTGATCTCCTCACCACTTGAAGCTTTTGCTAACTTCCAAAAGTAACGACCAAAATCTCCCTTCTGATGTCTCACATCATCTACCTCCACCTTGTAGAATATGGGAACAACTTTCAACTTTTTTTTCTCTGCGAGTTTCTTCATCTTTGCCAGTTCGTTCAAGCACCATTTGGATTGTGCATATTTCCTAGAAAAGATTGCTAGTGCGATCTGCGACTCCTCGATCCTTTTGAAGAGGTGTGTAAGGTCTTTTCCCTTTTGTTCATATTTGTCAATGAAGAAATATATTCCGTGTAGTTCAAAGGCAGCAACGAGGTGGCTAAGGAATCCATGGCGAATTTCCTCTCCTCGGAAATTGATGAAGACTTGATGTTGCAACCACATTGATAGCCGAGTTTTTAGGCTCTAGCACACCAATTAACCCGATGTGCTAACACCACAATAATGGTGTATCGTTATAGCACTTAGGGTATCGATCCACAGGGAAACAAGAATAACACACCGAAACTACAGAATCTCGTTTAATCTAAGCGGAATAAGTTTTTGGTTTTGTTATACTTAAGTGAACTAATAAAAATTAATGATGTAAACTTAAAAGCAATTATGAAAACAAACTAAAACGTGACATAACTAAAAATATAACGAAATATAAACGACATAATTTTAACAATGCAAGTTAAGGTTCAAATGATCTAACAAGAGCAAATTACGATGTTCGGTTTAAAACAATAATACACAAACGAATCCTTGGGTAAGGTAATCGACTTCGGATGACTCCTAACTTGTTCAAAATGTTCAAACATTCAACAAAATGCATTCTTTTAGCCTAAGAACACTAATAAAGATTGATCCACTCCCGTGGTAACGATCCCTTTCAATGTCTAACAATCAACAAGAACTCCCGTTCGTAATTCAAAGACAATGAAGCATTAAACTCGAGTCTAACTAGCCACAATTCATCTTAAACATCAACTCCCGTTGGCTAAGGTATGAAAAGCACTCATTGAATTCATTCCGAAATAAATCAAGCATCTCCCGATGGATAAAATCCCTAAGGTTCTAAACTGACTTGATCAAGGCCAATCTAGCATTAAGAACACTCAATGAGTAAAGAATACAAAGAGTCTAACTCCTAAACATCAAGAACAAGCTAAGAAACACCCTAATCTACCATACCCAAGAATTCTTAAAGGACTACTCACTACACATGGTTTTTACACTTAAAGACATGATTTTAACAACTCTAAACATATATATAACTTAAGCACTAAAGGAAATTAAGATTACAAGTTAAAAAACAAACTTCAAAAATCAAGAAATTCAAGCATAAACCCAGAAAACGAACCTACTAAATATATAACCAAATGGAGAAATAAAACCATAGAAATGCTAGAAATGAAGAGATAAACAAGAATCCATAAAGAAAAGATGATTTATAACATAAAAACTTAAGGATTCATGATACAAATGTTGTTTTTCTCTTCAAGAACAAGAGAGAGAGAGTTCTATGGTATGTGATATGGTTTCCTAGTGGAAATTAGCATAAAAAGGGGGTTAAAGTCGTAGGGAGAAAAGATGTGAAAAAGCAATTATTGATCCGCAGGAACCTGTATCGATCAGCCATGATCGATACAGGTGATCGGTACAGTCTCTGTCAAGCTTCCTGGATATTGTATCGATTAGCTATGATCGAAATGGCAGATCGGTATGAGTGTAGCGACCTCATCTGACCGAAACGGTTGATCGATATTCCTTCTGGACAAGGTTGCATCTTCCGTCTGATCGATAGCGATCTCCCTTGCCCGAAATGATTGCTCGATGTGGATCCTCTGTTTTGCAGGAACTTGTATCGGTCATTGTTGCTCGATATTGGTGATCGGAATCTTCGTACCGACCACAGTTGATCGGTATGGTTGATCGCTACACGCTCTGTTTCTGTTTTTGAGCTTGTTTTGTCTCCTTTCTTCCTCAATCCTCTCCATTCTTCAAGCATCAACTCCTAAAACCTACAAAAGAGATATGCATATGCAAATGAAACTAAAATGTCCTAAATGATGCTCAAAGACACACTAAATGCAACTAAAATGAAGTATATACATGATGAAATGCATGTATATCACACATCAGCGAAGGCTGGATGATGTGGGAAAAGGCCACCATGGAAATTGTCATGTTGTAAGACTGATTTGTTTTAGATGGCAAGAAAAACCTTGAAACCCTAGCTAGTTGTTGTCCGTGGGAGGAAAGAAATTGTTTTGTTAGTTCGACTCGAAATTAGGTTTTTGCAGTGGAAATAAAGATTAGAATGAGCAAGAACTTGAGGCTAGCTAGAGACTAGAGAGCCTCTGTATTTATTTAGTTGCCATGTCTTTTGTCTTTTCCGCTAGATTTTCTTTTAAATTAGTTAAAATGTGTAGCGCACTATTACACATTTTAGTAGTTTAATAACGATGTTAATAATAACGACTTTTCGGAAGACGCAAAGGAACAAAGAAGTTTGAGAAACATAGTATTGGTATTTTATAACTAAAATATATATAAGAATAGGACCTAAATGATATGTTTGTTATTATTTTTTTAATATTAATATAGAAATGATGAGGCAATCTCCGTTTTCTTTATAATAATTTCATACTAAAACTCTAATTTTGGAAATCCTACATGAAAAATCAATTAAACTAATCTAGAGAAGTTGTGGACGGTCCTCTAATTTGGTTTAATTAGTGTTTTACCAATTGTTTATTAATATTTCTACAACAGATTTCAGATTCGATTTTTAGAAATTGTAAATTCTAGCCTAGTTGATGGATAAAGATGTCGATCATCTGAAAAACTATTTAACGCGCGTGGATTCTTCTAATATGGATAGAACTATGAGTTGTAAACCCGTTGAATCGCTCTTTATAAATTTAATGTATCAACGAGTTGATAGTTATTAAATTGATCGAATATATAGAGTAGAAAGATATTAATATCTTTGGATGATAATGTATCGGACGATGTTATAGAGAGGTCTTAAATTTTTTTTTTTTTTTTGGTTAACACGAGGTCTTAATATTTGATTACGTGGACTAAATGAAACGTTTTGGTTTTGTTATTTTGGTCGGTTTGATAACGTCTCTCTCGTTTACTTTCAGGTATTATGCTCACTGTTCACCACGTCTCATGAAGAAGGGACAAAGAAAAATCACATAATAGTGGTAGACAATTAGACAGTAAAGGCATAAAACCAAACCAAATCGTACGGAGATAAAATTTTGATTTACAAAGATGTTCTGATGTAATATTCTATATTTATTATTTCTTCTCCAGAGGATATTCTAATGGGTTGCTTACATATCGAGTAATGTTTATGCTCTTTTAAATGTTACTCATAGCACGATCTAGTAAAAAATGATTAAATTTTTTTTTATATTAAATTAATTAAGTGATTATTGTAATAAATTTGCTTCTTTTCCTCCAAGATTCATTTCCCTATAACCACTCGTCCATAAAAAAGAATATTTATATCCATAGAGAGTATCAAAGTGTATGATCCAATATCTTATTTAATATCCAAATATAGAAACTTGTTCATCACGTTCTCTTTCTTCATCTGGACGTTTTGGCGGCAGACTTATTATTTTATCATTTCTTAGTAGTGATAGAAAACAAGGCCAAAAATAAAATATGTTGGCTAGATAGCGGGATAGGGTTCTTTCAAGGGCGATTAGGGTTAGCTTCAGCATTGATCATGATTCATCTTTTGAATCGTGGATCTGATGCTATCAGGCACTAACCTATCGTCTCTCGTGTGCTGCTTGCTTCAATGTTGAAGTTTTTGTGGTTGTCAAGGAGCTCTTTTATACAGTTTCAATAATGGTGATCTAAGGAGTTTAGATTGTCGTCCTAGCGTGTCTTCTCTAATGTTGGTGATTTTTTCTGGCGTTTGTTCCGAAAGCGTACTATTCTATACTCTCGTTGCGTTTTTTCCACTCTAGTGTGGATCGAGTTGTTTCATCATTGTTCTCACGATCCGGTCTACTAAATGCTGAGCCAACAATGATCAGGCTCCCTTTTTGGTTGCTAGGCTTTAGCGTTTTGCTGCTCCATCATCGTTCAAATCAACTATGATAAGAGTTTTGTGTTTCTAGATTCTTTTCTAGATCAGTTTCTGTTTGAATACAGATTTGGAACTTGGTTCCTTGTGCCGGATCTGCTAGGAATATCTCACTTAACGGATCGTTCATACTTTTTTTTTATATCAGATTTTCTCATGACGTCTAATGGAGGTTCACAAGCAGGGCTTGATAAAAACAGAACATGGTATCGTGAAGAACCAATCATAATACCGGATGTTGACAATTCCAATCTGATTGAAGCTCTTGCTAACTTCCAAAAGTAACGACCAAAATCTCCCTTCTGATGTCTCACATCATCTACCTCCACCTTGTAGAATATGGGAACAACTTTCAACCTTTTTTGTCTCTGCGAGTTTCTTCGTCTTTGTCAGTTCGTTGAAGCACCATTTGGATTGTGTTATATCCTAGAAAAGTTTGCTAGTGCAATTTGTGACTGTTTGATCCTTTTGAAGAGGTGTATAAGGTCTTTCCATTTTTTTTTTTCATATTAGTCAATGAAGAAATATACTCCTTGTAGTTCAAAGGCAGCAACGAGGTGGCTGATGAAGCCATGGCGAATTTCCTCTCCTCAGAAATTGATGAACGCATAGAGATATGTAAATGGGGTTTTGTTCTTTAACATACATCCCCGAAGCTAAATCTAGAATTTTGAAAAAGATCGCAACTTACAATTGCTATGTAGCATCCACCATTTTTTCTTTATCTAGAATTACAATGAATATAATGGAAAATAGTACCATACACACATTGCCTGCTACTCCGGCTTGCACTAGTACACTCATGTCTTTGTACGATGGTGCAGTCTGCATATATACCAGCAACAATATCTTGTCTGATGAGGCAACCTCAACACAACTTGTGTGCATCACATATAAACTCTAGACTTGGTTGATTCAATGATAACTCCTCTGCTATATATATACTCAATCCAAAAACATACTATCCTTCTCAAACCCTTTTGGGCCAACAACTTAACATTGGGCTTATCGTCTTCCTAAAGCCCACATAGTCTTGCTCATAACTCACTACTCATAAGGCTTTCTTTGTTCTTCTAAAATTCCATGTCACCCTTTGTTCATCTTCTTGCAATTTCATCTAATGCCACATCATCGCTAATTTGAGCATTGTAGCACTCCAAAGGGCCCTCTGTGTAACACACACCTATATTGACATATTGCTTTATAAACTCAATTTTTGTTCTTGACTTAGCTCTTGCATTACCAGTGCCACAATTTCGTGTACAATCAGCAATAGTACATGTACTTCTTACAAGCTCAATAGCTATGTTGTCTTTGATGAAAACACATGTCTAGCTTTCGCTTCATAAACTGATTCAGGTCTTCTTGTTTACGCCACGTTCACACCTTGAGTCACTTTCTGTTTCACAGGCTTCAAAGCAGCATAAGTGATTCTTCCAGTCTATAATATAATTCTATTGTTCACATTAGGCAGCATCCCGCTGTTCGTCAACTCGTGTTTCACTATAAATTCACCTAATTGATTTCTTCTCCTATTCATCCTCACATCTAATAATTCTATATTCAACCATAGAACTGCAAAAATCTTCCATTTGTAGGCCCACAAAATTTGATTAAAACAGTAACTCTGTTATATACTATCCGTTAAAAATTAATAACATGGTTTTTATTTGTATTTTTTATAAATAAAATATGTTTTCATTAATATTCTGTCTGTTACATACTGTTAATATATACATTTCAAAAATTCCAAAAAAGATATATGAAAACTAAAGAAAAAAAAAAGATGAAGTCGTGTCATCCCTCTCTCTCCTTGACGTGGTTTTTTTTTTCTCTTCCTTCGGCTGCTCCTTCATTAATTGTTTGTGAATAGGTTTCTTCAACCCTATTGCTCAATGACCCGAATCCGAATTGTTTCTCTCTTGGTGTGTTTTGGGTTTTTTCTTACTTTGCATCGTCATTGTCTTTCTCCTACAATTCAAAAAACAAAAGTCCAGAGTTATAAATTGAATTTGAAAGTCTTTCACTTTCGTAAAAGACATTTTGGAATGTTTGTCAAATGGATTCTTTTGTTAGATGAAAAGTCTAATGAGTTTCAAACTGAATCGAAAACCTTAATAGACTTCGTATGTAATGACTCTTGATACTAGAGAATGGCTCGATTTCAATTTTGTTTCGTCTTCATCTTGGTCGTTGTTGCGGTTTTGGCCGTAAACCCTACTTCTAGTGAAGTGTTTTCCAGTTTGAAATTTTGAGATTTGAGCGCGCGGTGAATCCATGGAGAGAGTGGCGGATGAACTGTGAGCGAGACGAGACCTATCGGTGAGAAGGTTCGTTGGCAAGTAGCGGTGACGACTCACGGAAGGTCCGTTAATTATGTTTTTGAGTGAAAATGGTCCAAGACGCCTAAGATCAGACCAGGCTTTGTCTTTACAAGTTTTCTTGTCAACACTACGACCACCATCTCTTTCATCGGAGGAGGACCATTTTGGCTGGTATCACGTAGAGAACAAAATATGTGACAGCTTCTCCTCGAATAAAACTTGGGTAGCTCTTCGGCCAAGAGACCAAACTTGCCTCATAGCGTCTGAACGGAGTGTGGACAAATAGTAAAGTTTTCTATTCTTATATTGGCACCTCGTTCTCTTCCATGTATTTCGTTCAATATGGTGCAGAACTCCTTGCCATCTATGTAACTAGTCATCTTGTCATTTCACACCTTATAGTTATCGAAAATGGAGGATTAGTTAAGTATTATATATGTGCTTTAAGGTTTCTTTGCAAAAATAAATCTATTCATAAATTTGAGTCCTTTTAAATCATTTAGAGAAAAAATAGGCTTTGTTGACGAGTTTGGAGAAAAACCAACTTAGGGTTACTAAAATTCTTGTGAGTCTTAAGACTTCTTTTACATTCCAATGTGAAGATAAGTTTTGTATGGCACTGATTTAGTTTGCATTCACTTTTATGCATCCCTGAATAATGTTGTAACCGTAAAAGAATCTCTTTACAAGAAACGAACACTTGGTTGAGTATAACTTCATTTTGTACGCCCACTTAGTTGAATAAAAAATGATGAGAAAAAACTTCGATATTTTCAACCACATATTTCTTTCTTAATATATTAAAAATACTAATTACCTTAAAATGTTTTGATAATTAGTCCATTAGTCAATGGTAGATATTTTAAAGTAGGACAATATTTTATTTTTTTGACAACTAGCTATAGGAGATATCCTTCCTTATACGGCTAATTTGAACCTAAATCATTTGAAAACTCACCTTTTCACTTTATCGTCTCATTCTTCTCCTTATCTCTCTTTCTCATCTTTTGGCTACTCTCATCTTTTGGCTACTCCCATCATCGGAAATGCCGCTCCAATTCTCGTGCGACCGCGACGGTGTATGCATGCGATGCAAATCAAAGCCTCCGCCTGAGGAGTCTCTCACTTGCTGCACGTGCGCTACGCTTTGGCACGTGTCTTGTCTCTCATCACTTCCTGAAACCCTAGCTTCTACTTTACAGTGGTCTTGTCCTGATTGCTCCGGTGAAATCGATCCTCATCCTGTTTCGGACAATGTGGTGGGGTATGGATCTGTTGATTCAGATCTTGTAGCGGCGATCCAAGCGATTGAGGCTGATGAGGCTTTGAGTATTGCAGAGAAGGCTAAGAAGAGGCAACATTTAATGAGTGGTAAAGATGTTGATGAGGAAGACGAAGAAGAAAAGAAGAAGAAGAAGGGTAAAGGAAAAAATGTGTTATCTGCTCTTACAGATAACTTGATGTGTTCAATTTGTACGCAGTTCCCTGAGAAACCTGTGACGGTACGTACGTTCTCTCTTTTTCTTGGCCTTCATGCTTGTTAGCTTAGAATGTTTTCTCAAATTAATCTGCATGTGTTAGTGTTTCTTTGTGGATTCACATTATTGATTATGATTGTTTATGTGTACGTACGTATGCGTGATTTACTACAATGACGCTGCGTGATACCAACCAAACATTGACTTTAATTTATTGACAAAATTAGTCGTTCCTTTTGCTGATCATTTAAAAAGACATAGACTTAATTGTGCTTACCATTTGTGACATATGTTTACAAACATTACAAAGACATAGGTTGTTAATATACTTGTTAAGTTATCCTGTTTATACCCTTTTTGGGTTGAATTTTCTAGTTGATAGGTGTATAATGGTATTAATATACTTACTTATAATTGTTTGGATTGTTAATTATATGTACACTTTTGTTGAAGGTTGTTAGTTTCTATATTGTTGTTTATGGGATGTTTTTCTTTATTCATTTTACACATGTTGGTGTTTCATAAACTTTTGCTATTGATGAGTAGTCGATATATATGGTGAACCATATACATACCGTAGTAAGAGTGCAAAGATGAATTTATAAGTGTTAATTTCTTCTTTACAAAAGTAGTCTTTTTTTTTTGACAAAAATTAATTAAGCTAATGGATATCTTGTATGGTTCTTTTTCAGATACCATGTGGGCACAACGCTTGCTTGAAATGTTTCCAGAAGTGGATGAGTCTAGGAAAGCGCAGTTGTGGAAGATGTCGCATCACAATTCCTGAACATGTGGCAAGAAATCCCCGCATCAACTTATCCTTAGAGTCAGTTATTCGATTAGCGAAAGTCTCAAAAAGTGTTTCTGCGGGTAATTCAAATGTCACTCATTTCATAAGAAACCAAGACCGACCAGACAAAGCATTCACAACTGATCGTGCAAAGAAAACAGGGAAGGCAAATGCTTCGAGTGGGAGGATCTATGTCACGATACCACCCGATCACTTTGGTCCTATACCAGCTGAAAATGATCCTGTCAGGAACCAAGGTCTTTTGGTTGGAGAATCCTGGGAGGACCGGTTTGAATGTAGGCAGTGGGGGGCTCACTTCCCACTTGTTGCTGGCATTGCTGGACAATCACTTTATGGAGCTCAATCTGTAGTACTCTCTGGAGGTTATGAGGATGATGAGGATCATGGAGAATGGTTTCTATACACAGGAAGGTCTGCTTTTCATTACTCTTAGCTTTTGGTCTATTTGATTTATTCTGGTGACTGAATTAGGATTTGTTTCCTTGAGTAATCTTGTATATTTTACTTCTCTCATGCTTATAAGTAGTTATTCTCCAATATACTGACATGTTTTGTCTCTATTTGTCTTAACCTACGGTTGTGTCACGAAGCGGGGGAAAAGATCTTACTGGCAACAAAAGGACTAGCAAGATTCAAACTTCGGACCAGAAGTTTGAAAAGTCTAATGCAGCTTTAAGCCTTAGTTGCAAATTTGGGTATCCTGTTCGAGTTGTGAGGTTAGCTGTTATTTGAGCACAATTCCATTCCATGCAACATCTTTCTCATTCTTTCAACTTCACGCTTTAAAGTTTGCTTTAGTGATCTTAACTCTTTAATTACCTTTTGCCATATATGATCAGGTCTCACAAGGATGTGCGTTCTACATATGCCCCTGAGGAAGGACGAGTGAGATATGATGGGGTTTATAGGATTGAGAAGTGCTGGCGCAAAGTTGGAATACAGGTATACATATAGCTAACAACTGTAAATTTATGATGTTCCTTTTTATGCATTGACCTATTCTTCTGTGTGCACAACGTTCTTTTAAGGTATGTCGTTACCTGTTTGTAAGATGTGACAATGAGCCAGCTCCATGGACCAGGTTTGATCTACTTCTTGAAAGCGTACATATTTTCTATTTAGATTCCATTTGAGTTTAATGTTGTAATATATTGCAGTGATGAGCATGGAGATCGTCCAAGACCTTTACCTAATGTTCCAGAGCTTAATATGGCCACTGACCTCTTTGAGAGAAATGAAAGTCCATCATGGGATTTTGACGTCAGTTCCAAGAAATAGAATATTTTTTGTGCCGGTTCATTATCTGTTTTCTCTCCCCTATACTTACTAATAATACGCTTACTTGATCAGGAAGGTGAGAGTCGTTGGAGATGGATGAAGCCTCCACCTGCTAGTAAAAAGCAAATGAATGTTTTGGATTCTGAGGAGAGGAAAAGTTTGAGGAAAGCCTTCAAGGCGGTAAACTTGAATACTGTGAGGGCAAAAATTCTGAAAGGTGTGTGTGTTCAATTTCTATAACTTTGTTGTTATAATATTTATAACATCTGCCTTCCTAAACAATTCAAAGTTACCTTTTCGAGACTTGAGGCTCAAGCTAAGATTACCAGAGAACTTTTAGTATCAAGAAGGCAAATGTTTCCAAAATGGTTATCCTAACTTTTAATATGATCCACAAATATTCAACTCTTTCTTAATATAGTTTCTTTGTTTCTGCATTTTTCTCCAATACATCTAAAAGTGTCATTGGGTTTTTGTTGATGCAGAGTTTAATTGCCAGATATGTCGTCAAGTGATGTCTCTTCCTGTGACAACGCCTTGTGCTCATAACTTCTGCAAGGTATGCTTAAAATCCAAATATGCTGGGAAAACTCTAATGAGAGAGAGAAGCAGAGGTGCACGTACACTACGTGCTCAGAAAAATGTCATGAAATGTCCTTGTTGCCCCACTGACATTTCTGACTTTCTCCAGAACCCTCAGGTGAAACATCATCATATCTTCTTCTTACATTGATTTCTGCAATAAAACATAGCACACTTTACAAGTGCAAATTGCATTAGCATTGGTGCTTATATAAACTATGAATTTGTGTGAATTTTTAGTATGTCATTCACTTATTTGATGTTTTCCATTCATGAAAAGTGAAACTGTAGCAAATCTAATTATGTGTAAACAGGTTAACAGAGAAGTAATGGAGGTGATAGAGAGGCTGAACAACCTTGCAGAGGACAACGCAGAGCCTGTAGATGAAAGTGAAAGCTCAGGTACCAACCCTGAAGAAGAAACTTTGGTCGTGTCTGAAGAAGCTGAACAACCAAATAAACGGATCAAGTTGGACACTGATGCAACAGTTACGATAACTGTTGTGTAATCAGCAGTTCCCAGTGGCTTTGTTTTGGTACCAAAGACCGAAGTAGGAAAAAAAACTCTATTACCTAATTACGCAATGTATTTATTGCGATATGTTATTTTGGATTTCACTCAAGTGAGTTCTATATATGTAACGTACACTTTGGTTCTCTGGTTTGATATTTTTTTCTTTCCTTGTCTTGGATTTTCTGGTTTATTAGGTTTTAGAAGTCGAATTGGTTAGTTTGATAGAACCATCAGGTAAATAGTGATTTCTATGTTAAGTTAATATTGTGGATGTTTCATTTGGCTATTCTGATCTAAAATTCTATTTAGGTTTGACTGAATGTTGATCCAACATTTAAATAATAGCCAAATACATTAAAATTATTCATCAATTTTTCTTTCTTATTCTGCATGTTTTGGCAGCTTAGTTTATTCTACAGAAAAGCGAAATTATTACCGTCGTCTGTTACTAGACAAGAAGTATTGCTAAGTCATTTTTTGTTAGATTCATTTTCTAGATCCCTTTGGAAGTTTGTAAAGGGAACAACATTTCAAACCGATTGCATTTCACAATGAAAACTATGACATTTTCTTTTGTTGCAGTCAAACATTTCCTAAGGATTCCGCCTAGTCTTTCGATTTATAGATGGTTTGAGATTGGAAATTATTAAAGAAATCGGGCATTGTTGGATTCCATTTTGTGCCAAATTCTTTTAATTTATTTCCATCAAACTGTGTTTCATGTTCCTTGACAATCTCATGGAGAAGGCCGAATTTGCGGATGGTGTTTAGAGAGGAAGTTGATATTTTATGATTCTTTGACATTGCTTGCTGGTTCTAGTAGGTTTCGTTTAATCTATTTACGGTAAAACCTCTAAAAATTAGTAATGGCGGGACTATAATAATTTATTGAGTTATAGATGTATTAATTTTTTAAAAAGATTTTCTTAATTTTATATATTTTTTAAGTTGTTTACATAAAAGCTATTTTTCGCTATAACTCATATTCTTATAGAACCAATGATATGTAAGGAGACAATTATCACATTTATAATCTTTCATAAAAATCGATACGATTCGATTACACAAGTAAATAAACTAGAGAGTAACTCCAACAAAAATGTAAAAAATCAAGAAAAAAACACGTGAGTTATATTTCACTGAATTGTTCTGACATTTTTTTTTACCTTCTTATTTGGTTCTGGTGCCAAAGCCTTACTTTGAGGATAATTCTGGATTCTTGCTTATTTTTGATAGCTTTTCTATGGACAACCACAATAGTCTTACCAATACTATGTGGTCAAATGGTCATCGAAGATTATTTGCAGTGACATATCCTAGCTCGGCAAAAGCATCTTATTATCTACCCAGGGACTCGCTACACATGCGATGAGGTAAAAGTTCCGACCAATTCATTTACACCAACCATGTAACTAACCATCTTGTCATTTCACACCTTATAGATTACCGTGAGATTGGTTAACGACCACTTGGAAATCACTATGTAAGATAATGTGGTATGGACTTGAAAATATGGTAGTAGCTTCCTCGTACTTATTAATGTGAACACCAACTTTTCCATTTGAGGGTAACAATACTCGGCGTTGAAAAGAGTTTATGAGGTTTAGTGTGAGTTGGAGTTTTAAAGATTGTTAAAGAATTTAGATTTCACTGTTATTGGTTTATGAATCCTGACAATCTTAATGAAAATTATTATTCTCGGTTTATGGCAACTGACATTCTTAATGTAATTTTCTGTTGTTGGTTTATGGCAACTGACATTCTTAAAAAATCCATTAAAATCCACTTTTAATCACATTGTAAACGGGACCAGCCTAAAGATAGATATGAAGCTGCAACGACTAAGGTGACTCATAAGGAGGTCTCGCTTCCACCTCCACCTCCATTTGAGAGAGAGTTGGTAGTTTCTTATTCTTATAGTGCACTGGTTATCAAGAAAACTCCACAAGAACTGTCCCAGCAAATACAAGACATAGCTGACATGGAGAGGAGAGTCAAAGCTAGGGAGAAGAGGCCTGCAGTAGAGAGACTTGAGAACTCTACGGAGAAGTCTCTAATGGAAGAATCACCTAATAAAACTAAGGAACAGAGACCAGCCCTAGAGAGAGTGAAGCAAGCAACAGTTCCCCTATCATCGGTCTTTGATCGATTAGGATCTACTGAAGGGATAATGGATGTCACTATTACTTTGAATGGAGTCGCTACCGAACCCCATAAAGGAAGCTCATCGCCAAAATCAAAGAAGAATTTGGCTTTGGCTCTTGACCTTGCCGGTGATGCTTTTCCAATTGAGGAGTTTGATGGAATGAAATCGGCGCAAGAGAATAAGGATGCAACAAAGGAAGTTGGCTGTGCTACATTCGCTATGGGAGCTGGGAGTAATACTGCGAATTCACAGGAAACTATTAGGAAACCTGGCCCTAAACCAGGCTCGAAAAGGAAGGTACCTCCTAAGACTATGAGTCGAACGGGAAGAAGAAGAGGCGGCCTTGTGATCAGCGGTTCACAGAAACGACCTTCTCCACTGACTAGAAGCTCACCAAGGAAAAAACCAATCTTAGAGAGAGCTGCAGCTGTTCCATCTACGTTAGGACTACCATCTTCTTTGCCTCAATCTGAGGATGTATCTCTAGTTGATTATATTAATAAGGCTTTAGTGCCTTCTATTTGTAAGGGTTGGGCGGGTTCCATTAAACCCCCTGCTTTTAAATGATTACAGCAAGTTGGAACTGTCAAGAGCTTGGAAGCACCCTTACAGTTCGACGTCTAAAGGAAATAAGACTGAAGTTATTTCCGGACATAACGTTTTTCATGGAAACAAAAAATCAAGATGAGTTTGTTTTCCATGTTTTTCATTGGATGGGATATGCATATCACTTTACAGTACCACCTGTTGGAACGAGAGGTGGTCTAGCTCTCTTTTGGAAGGCAGATGTAGACTTAGAGATCATTTCATCTTGTGCAAA
Source organism: Crucihimalaya himalaica (assembly GCA_004349715.1). NCBI lineage: Eukaryota > Viridiplantae > Streptophyta > Magnoliopsida > Brassicales > Brassicaceae > Crucihimalaya > Crucihimalaya himalaica. The sequence goes on from SMJT01000048.1 coordinate 926,943, forward strand.
TTTTATCGATACCAAAGTTAGATACAAATCTAAAGTCTTCTACTTTACATTTGTTTATGGGCAATATCCTGAGAGTAGTAAACAAAATGAGGTTTGGGACACCATTTCGGCAATAGGGGCTGGACGCACAGGATCTTGGCTTCTTAGAGGGGACTTCAATGATATAACAGACCATTGTGAGAAGAAAGGAGGTCCAAGTCGAAGTGAAGGATAGTTCACCAATTTTAGAAGTTTCTACTCTCAAAATGGACTTTGGGATGGAAGGCATTCCGCGAATCTTTTTTTCTTGGCGGGGAATGCGATATGATCACTTTGATTAAGTTCGTCTCGATTGGATGGAGACATTTTCCTCGGGAAGGTCTGAGTATTTGCGATTTGAAGGCTCTTATCATCACCCTTTAATTACATTTGTAGATGATTCGCGGGTGAAACGAAGGGGAGTTTTTAGATTTGATCGCCGACTCTGTGACAAGGAAGAGATACATGATCTTATTTGCTGAGACATGGAAGAGTTGTGGTACTCAAACAGTGGATTAGAAGATCATTGCGTGTAGACGAAGCATTGTGGCTTGGACAGAGGATCAGAACATCAATAGTGAGAAGACGCTAAAAGCATTGCAACAAAATTTAGAATCAGCTCTTGTCTCTGATATTCCGGACCAGATGTTGATAGGTAAGATCATGATTGAGCTGGAGCAAGCTTATAAAGATGAAGAATCGTATTGGAAGCAGCGAAGTCGAGTGCTTTGGCTACAAGGAGGTGATAAAAACTCGACATATTTTTTCAATGTCACCCGAGGCAGAAGATCCAAAAACAGGTTTACAACTTCGGAGGATGCTAATGAGAATTCCTTTCATGAGGAGCATGAGTTTGCGAGATTACTTTCGGACTACGTTCATGACATTTTCACGAGCCAGTCTTCAGGCAATTTTGAAGTGGTAAACGATACTCTATCACTACACATCACGCAAGAGATGAATTATCGACTTATCTCCATTCCTTCTCATGAGGAAATATGCTTAGCGCTCTTTGACATTAACCCAAAAAGGCTCCCGGCCCAGATGTGTTTTTTGCTGATCCTCTCTGGGTGCTGATCTCGTCAATGAAATCCAAGCTTTTTCCGATAAGGATCATTCCCTACCAATCAAAACAGTACCAATGTCACGCTTATTCCAAAAGGAAAGATACCGAGGAGAGTTGCGGATTACCGGCTTATTACTTTATGCAATGTTTAATACAAGATTGTAGCGAAGATTCTCACTAAGCTTCTTCAACCAATCCTTCCTAGCTTATTACGGAACCTCAAACGGCATTTGTGCTGGGGAGAGAAAATGCTGACTACGTTCTCATTACGCATGAGACTCTTCACTATCTCCGAGTCTATTAACAAACGGTTTTTTTTCATTTGTAGCAAGATTTTACATGGGCTCCTTAGCATACTTACGAGGTTCGTAAGGAGTTCGATGCTCTCGCGAAAGAGCAATATAAGAAGACAATCAACGAGTGGAAGTAGCGATGGGAAGCCGGGAAGAAGAAGCCCAAGAACGTGAACGACAATGTCTTTGCTGGACTTTCGGTTTACTGGGAGCAGGCGGAGACAAAAGCAATGTCCAAGAAAAACTCCGAGAACCGTTTGAGCACGAGAGGCAGAAAAGGAATTGCCACTCACAACTCCGGAGCCAAGAGTTACAAGTCCCGCGAGGCAGAACTTGTAAGTTTTTATAATAGTTTTCAAAATTTCTTTTACCTATATTACTTTTAAAACTAATGTTTCTTGTAATTATTAGCTTGCTCGGGATGATGTGCTTCCTCACTCTTTAAAATTGATAAAGTATACGCACACCAACCGGCAAACTAATGAAATTCAGGATGGTCTCGCGAGAGACGTGCTCGAGAAATCTACGAAGAGGTTGGAAGACACCGCATTTTCCAAGGATCAACTACTCAAGAGCTCCCCGCGGAAGTGATCAACCAAATTTTTTACGAGGTATATCATTTTACTATAATTATTTTATATAATTTTTCAATATTTGTTTTAATTTTCTAATTTTATTTTAATTTTGTAGGAAACTCCAAAGACCAAGGATCGGGTCTTTGAGTTAGGAAATGTAACCCAAAGAGTTAAAGCCCTTGGTCGTTTTCGTCTTCGTCGTTGTCCTCCTCTTAGTCGTATGTTGATCCCGCGGTCGTGGAGTCGCTCCAGGAGAAGGAGGCTCGGATAAAGGTTTTAGAGACGCAAATGGAAGAGGAGAGGACCGAAAACCGCAGGAGAGCCGCAGAGATGGAGGAGGATCTAAGAGAGACAAAGAGGAAGTTACTCGAGATGGATAACTTCATGGCGGAGATGGGACGAGCCTTCCCGAGAGATCAGCCGAACCCGACCCCTTGATTTGTTTCGTTTCTAATTTCGTTTTCGGTTTTTGTTTATTTGAATATTAGTATTTAGTTTTAAACTTTTTTATTTTATTTACAAATTCGAATTTATTATATTTAATTATTTATATTGAGTTTTTATATTCATTTATATTATAATTAATTTTATAATTATAATTAAAATAATTTAAAACAAAAACAAAAAATTTTAATAATTTTAAAAATTTTATTCAAAAAGTTTTAATATCCGTCGGTTTTTCTTCAGTTCTACAATAGTCAGACCGTCGGTTATATCATCGGTAATTCCGTCGATTTTAAACGACGGGTAAACCGACGAGAAACCCGTCGGTATTCGTCGACGGTTATCCGTCGGTTGAAACCGACAGGCATGGCCATCGGTTGCCCGTCGGTTTAAATTCCGTCGGTAAATAACCGACGGATTTTGAAAACCGACGATATATGACCGACGGAATTGTGTGGTCGATGAGCCGTCGGTTTAGCCCAAAACCGATGGCATACCGACGGTTTTGCTCGTCGGTTCCGGCGTGTTTTCTTGTAGTGGATTTCTTAGAACCCTAATCCCCAACTCGATTTCTTAAAGCTCAAAAACACACTCGATTCTTAGCTGGAGGTTCGGAAATCTAAGGTAAGTTTACTGATATGTTTGAATTTCGTAGTCAATTTCAGATTGTGTGCTAAATTGTAATTCTTCTACATTCTCGGATTTGCATAATTTATGTTACGAATTTTGGTTGTATGTTTGAAAGGGCTCACAATGAGTAAAGTTTCGAGTGGATCATCCAGTTCCAAGTCAAGAGAACGAACTGTAGGCGTACCTAAGAGGTGTTCTTGTGGGGAACTAACAGTGGCTCGGATGAGCAAGTCCGATGCCAGCTCTTATCGAAGATACTTTCGTTGTTCCTATGCAGCATCAAATAAGGTAGTTTTATATGAACTTGTATATTAATGTTGCATATGAAGCTTGAATCTTGATGTATTGGTGATGAGCATATATTCTTGATTTTGTAGATTATGAACGATGAACATGTGTTCAAATGGATGGATGAGGGATTGGTAGAGGAGATCGAGAAGCTGGAAATGAACCACTCGAGTCTTCAGGAAAATTTTGGGAAAACGCGTATAGAGTTTTGATATATCATGGTTTTTACCCACTTTCGACCATGATATAAGTCGTTTTTCTGAGTCTTTTCAGTAGTTTTAGAGTCTTTCAAGTTCTTTTCAGGATATAGGCACACATGGAGCTAAATTGGATTATTGGAAGCTTTTGAAGCAATCTAGAGTTTAACAGTTCGAGGTATTGAGCTCAGCATCGATCGACACCTGCGAAGCATCGATCGACACCATCCCTTTTGGAGAGACACGATCAAAGATCCTAGCATCGATCGATACCATTTACAGTATCGGTCGATACCAGTGATCAGAACGCGCAACAAGACCCGAAGATAAACCAGAAGCTTTCCTTATTTTTCGATTAAACTCCTAAACGTGTTTTAGCTATTTAATTAGGTTTTTCAGCCACCAGAACGGAGACTGGATTTTCTGGAGATAGAGTTTTCTGCAATTGAGTTTTTGGGAGAAGAACCTTGAACCCTATTTGTATTCTTACTCTATTTTATTTATGATATCTATTTTATTCATGATGTTTGTCTCATTCACCATGACTGAGTAGATTCTCTGTTAGGTTTAGGGTTGTTTAAAAGGTGTTTGATGAATTATTAGATCTGATTTATTTGTTAAGGAATATCTATAAAGCTTTCACCTAGACTTGAGATTAATGCTTATTCTAGCTCGCGAACTAGAATATGATATTAGGTTGATTAATTGGAACGAAAAGTGTGATTAGTTTCCTGAACTAGTGTTTGGTGAGCAAAAGACCTATTCGCAAAGAAATTTGGTTAGGATTTTGTGAACAATTGAACTTGATCGTTAATGCGTGTTTGAATTTATAATTTGCAAAGAAATTTGGAATTCTAGGTTTAGACATAGATAGTTTTTCGCAACGACAGTTGGTTTACTTTATATCTGTGTTTCAAGTTCAAGAGCGGAACTTATTTCAGTCCTGACATTTAAATCTGATTTATAATTCTGATTGCCTGCAAACTTCCGAAAGCCTAGCGTTTTCCCCATTGATTTACTACCTCGTTTTAATCGTTTTGTTACTTTTGATTACATTCATTTCGCTTAGCTTAATTCACATTCTGAAATCTATTGAGTGAACATATTAAGTCTTTTGTGGTTCGACCCTAGAATACTATAGCTACTGCTTAGATACTTTAGGGTATTATATTTGAGCATATCAAATTTTGGCGCCGTTGCCGGGGACTTGATTGCAAGAGTTTTCGGGCTCTTGTGCACAATTAAACCTATTGTGCTCTAATACCTCAATCCTAAAGGTATGTCGTATGTAGCACTTAAGGTATCGAATCCACAGGGAAGGAAAGATAACAACACTAAGAATGCAAGAAACTATTCGAGCTAAACGGTTGATGTTTTTGGTTTTTTATGTTGCAATTGTAAAATAAAACAAAAGTTAGAAACTAAATACTCAACGCTTAAACGAGTAAATAAGAAACAAGGAAATAAGAATATTAAACGAAATGCAAGAAACAATAAAACGCAAGTACAAACTGAAGTGAAGCTAACAATGCAAGGCAAACTACAACTTAAGCGGTTTAATTCAAATGCTAAAAGAATGGACGGTTGGAATGGCAAACGATAAAGAATGAATGATGCTTCAATGAATGAAAATTTCAACAAATGACTATGTTTCAACTTATGACATGAATCACTTAACTAGATTAGTCCACTCCCGTAGTACTAATCTTTTTGCAAACCGTTTGGTTAGCTAGACTTCCGAATGCAACCAAACGATTAGCAAACAATGAACACTAATTCATATTTGTCATCAAATCTTCCTTATAACTCAACTCCCGTTGGTTAAGGAATAGAAACTGATATGCTCAAAACTAATACCTGAAGTATCTAAGCAGTCGCTATAGTAATCTAGGGGTCGAACCCACAAAGACTCAAGATGACACTCAATAGATTCAGAAATAAGAACTAAGCTAAGCAGAATAGATGGAATTAAGAAATAACAAAAGCAAGTAAGTCAAGGATATAAAATCAATGGAGGAGAAGCTAGGCTTAGGGAAACTTGCAGGTAAATCAGGATTATCAAATCAAATCAATTGTCAGGAATAGATTAAGCTCCGCTTTCAAACTCGAAACACAGATGTAAAGTAAACCAACTGTCGTTGCGAAAACTATCTATGTCTAAACCTAGAATTCCAAATTCCTTTGCAAAATTCATAGAATTTAAACAAGCATTAAAGTTCAAGTTCAATTGTTCACAAAATCCCTAAACCAAATTCCTTTGCGAATAGGGCTTTTGCTCACCAAACACTAGATCAGGCAAATCAATCACACTTCCGTGCCAATTAACAACCTAAAGTCAGATTTTAGTTCGCGAGGCTAAAATCAGCATTAAACTCAAGTTAGGTGAAAAGCTCTATAGAATATTCCCTAACAATCAATTCAGATCTAACAATTCATCAAATACCCTTAAGTAACCCTAATCCTAACAGGGGATCTACTCAGACATGGTGAAGTGCAACAAAAACAATGAATAGAGTAGATCTCATAATATAAAAATCAAATAGAGTAGAAATACAAAGAGGTTCAAGAATTCTTCTTCAAACTCGGTTGCAGAAGAACTCTTTCTCCAGAAATCACAAGGTGTCCTCTAATGAGGCTCTCAAAACCTAATTATAATGTTCTAAAACGTTTTGGAATCTATCTCGAAAAAATAAGGAAAGCTTCTGAATGAATCTCGGGTTTGTCTCGCGTCCTGGTCACGGGCATCGACCGATGCCATAAGTGGTATCGATTGATGCTTGGTCTTACTGGTCGTGGAACTCTCAAACGAAGGGTGTCGATCGATGCTTCGCAGTGTCGATCGATGCTGAGCTTGTTCCCGAACGGCTTCAACTCCAGATTTGCCTCAAAAGCTTCTCAAATTCTCCAATTAGCTCCATAGCGCCTTATATCTTGAAAAGAACCTGAAAGACTCTAAAACTAGAGAAAAGACTCGACAAAAAGGACTTATTATCATGGCTAAAAACGGGTAAAAACCATGATATTATCAACTCCCCCAGACTTAGTCTTTGCTTGCCCTCAGCAAACAGAAAACCAAACAGAGAAAGAGGTTTGAAAACATGGAGACTCACCTTTTCTTGAGACAAAGTAATGACCATTTCCAAGCTCCCAGTTGTCGCCTAAACAGTTTCAGATCGGACCACCATGTACTTCTCCTTAGGCTGTTGCAGTTTCCATTATCCACCCATTATCTCACAACATCAATCATACTAAATCTTCATTGCCGTTTCATCATGATGTGGTATTCAAGAACCTTCTAGATTCTTCCTCATGCGATATCATGACTAGGAAACCACTCAAATTTATCATTTTGGTATTTATTTCCTCTCCCCAGACTTATCTCTTTTTATGCTTCTGATTTCAAATTAAGCTTTGCATACACGAATCGAGGTTCGAGACACGAGTATTGATGGTGATAGCCACCTAATCCCCGGTTTTCCCTCTCTCAAAGTGTCAAAAATCTTAAGCGAATAATGGGGTCTCAGGAAGGTTCCTACCCCTCGCTTCAGACTCTTTGTGTGATCAATCCTTATCCAAAGCAGAAAATGGGATCACAGGGAATGTCCCTAGCCCTCTACTTGGCGGAAATCATCTCATCTTTTATGCACCATTATGTATTAGGGGAGAGGTCTACCATTTTTATAAACGCACGAGTTCTTTGCCAGATATGCATGATGAATCAATCTTAATGAGTACCAACCTCAGGAGTGAAGTGCAAAATTTGGCTCAGGATTCAGAAGAAATTTGCTGGAGACCATGGGTGTTTCCTGGTTAACTGGTTAGCCTTTGGATTTTTTCATTAGTCGATCTTAGGGCTGGATCTGTGACAATGGTTACTCAAAAAACAAGTCAGGACAATGTCATCAAGCAAAGGTTCATAATCTCCAACAAGTTTTGACTCAAAAAGACTCAAAACTGGACTGACTCTGACTCTAAGAAAAACAAACACAATGTCAGTAAGTACCTCCCCCAGACTTAAACAACACTGTCCCCAGTGTTACCCAGCCTAGAGGAAGCAAAATGAAGAACAAGAACAAAGTGGCTGTGGGTAATGTCGACCATACCGTGGAAAGGTGCTGGGCATCGATCGATACTGAGTATCGATCGATGCTGAAGGTCTGTGTCGATTTCTGAACTCAAGAGAGTGGTCTACTGAAACCAAAAGTTAGCTGAAGTAACTGTCAGATCAGAGAACACAGTTAGAAGCAACAGAATAACATATAAGCCATAGGTTCCAAACAAGTTCTGACAAAGAGATTAGACAAGTTCCTAAAAGAAAAACAAAACAAAGGAAAAGAAAAAAGAAAAGAAAGGGAAATGTGAAACCAAGGAACAGAAACTAGTCTTGAATCTCATACAAGAATCTGACTCGGAGACGGGGTAGCTCGTCGAAGGGCCAGCAGCAGAGGGGTCGGCGTCTGTGGAAGACATACAGCGACAGCGAGAAACAGCAGACCAGATGCTCTGAAGACTCTCCACCACGTACCTCTGAAAGGTGGCTGTCTCCATGGGTAGCGCTGGTGGTGAGGAAAAGAAGGAGCAGGAGCAGATGTCTGGCGGCGCTGTGACGGCGAGGCTGACTACTCCAGCAGAGTCAGCGGCTGGTGTCCTCGGCGGCAGCGACAGGAGCGGACTGAAGCTGACGAAGTGGCGCGACAACGAACAGAAGGAGCGACCGAAAGCAGACTCGGGTCTGGATGCGAAGTGCAGTCGAGAGGGGTGAGTGCCTAATGGTGGTGAGAGCGCGGTTGAGGGAGCTGCACAAAGAGCTCTCCATCTGTAGTAGCAAACCACCAATGGAGAGTGGCCTTCAACCCAACGCATATGCTGCATATGCTGCTCTTCCATGAGGGAACGAGTAGTCACTACCGAGCATAGCTTGTATGGAGATTGCCAAAGTGCTCGAAGAAGGGTGTGAGTGAGAAGGCTGCGCAAGTGACTCTGATTTACCGCGCTGTGGCCGTAGTTGGCGGCCAGTGAAGGCTTGGTCTTCAGAGAGACCAAGTGGTGAGCAAGAGAGCGCCAATGTTGACCGCGAGGTTCATCTCGGGCCACTCAAACCTATCCTCAGGAAATGATATCACCAACTGCCTTGAACAACAGCATCAGCTCTGAGATCTCACACTTGTTCGGCTCCATCTTGCAGAATAAGCGTGGAGCTGATAATCGCGGGCAATGCAGCGTAAAGTCGGATGGCGGATGTCTACCTGAGTAGAGGTCTTGTGCTGTAGGCGCCAAGACCAATGTGTCGCGAAAAGATCTGCAGATCCTGAAACTGGGAAGGGAGAGCAATCTGCTGAGGAGAAGGATCGAACCTGTAGATACCGCAAAGGTCAGGAATAGGCAGTCTGTAAGCGAACTCCTCCTGATCAGGAAAGTCAACGTGCCCTCTGAAGCAGTGCGATGGACCTCATTCTTTGTAATAGACCCGAGCTGTGGCGAGGAATCTGACAGTACGAGATCTGGGTAGAGGTCATACTGCCTGGAGTAAAGAGTGCCCCAACCCAATCTTCTCCAGCATGTCAGAAGATCGACATCGATGCCCAATCGACGCATGGTGTGTGGATCGATGAAACGAGTAGGTAGAATGACGACGCGAAGCCACTCGTTGTAGAACAGGAGTGTCATACTCGTCCCACTCCTCAGCTTATGGGCCTGTAAATGCAGGCCTCACTGCTCTGTCTCATCCTTGGGGACCTTTCCCAATTGGCGTCGCGGGAATGATCCTCTTCCCCTCGAAGCTTAGGCCAAGGAGGCCTAGAATCAGGTACAGGAGCAGAAGGGACGGTGAATTGTCGGTGGCACAGGCCTCAGGTTGCTGGATGTGGAGCGTCGATGAAAGACTCTGACGGCCTTGTGTCCTCTGTGAAACGCCCAACGTACAACTCGGGTAGCGTCCGCGAGTAAGAACCGCTGTAATGACTCAGGTGCCAACTCTATTCTTGAAGGCCTCCACCTCGTCCTGGAGATCATAACTGTTACGTGGAGGTTTGGAACTAAGAAGCATCGTCCTGCGCGGGAATCCTCTTGCGAGGAGCCATCTGCAAAATTGAAAACGAAAATCAGAAATCAGAGCAGCTCCTTACGTCTAGTGAGTGCAGCATCGAATCCGTTAGCCAAGGGGTATCGATCGATGCTTGTCGAGTAAATAGAGCGGCATTTATCGCTGACAAACGATACATCAAACACCAAATAAGTCGGGCATCGATCGATACCAAGGGGTATCGATCGATGCTCGACGCACATTCGTATGATTCAATCCCAGATCACTCAAAATTCCAATCTATCACCTGAAATCCGAATCCCTAAGGCTACTCCAACCCTATTCTAACCATTCTCATCCTAATGTGGCAATTTCATTCACCTATAGCTAATGTTGACAAGAAACAGAGTCAAAGCTTCACAACAAAGGAAACCCCAAATCGATTTTGCCAACACATCTAAAAGGGTGAAATCGAGTGCATTACCTGGTAGATCGAGGGAGGGAATGAGAGAATGTTAATGTGAGCAAAAATCTGATGAAAATAGAGTGTGGAATGGAAGAAATTTATGAAGAATTGAAAAAGATGTGAGAGTGGGAGAAGGAGCTAAGAGACGGCGTCGACCGATATGCAGAAGTGTGATGGATTGATCAAATGAGAACCCGAGGGTTTTATAGAAAAACTCACCTGGGGCTGGGTATCGATCGATACCATAAGTGGCATCGATCGATACTCAGCATACGGACAACTCCTCTTAGACCAATGGTATCGATCGATACCAAGGGGTATCGATTGATGCTCGTCGTCTGGACCTGGTTCCACGTGAAAAACACAACACAAAAACAAAAAATAAAACGAAATAAATCAAAAGAACGACTATGTACAGATGATATGCTCAAAACTAATACCCTAAAAGTATCTAAGCAGTCGCTACAGTATTTTAGGGGTCGAACCACAAAGACTCAGAGAATCACACAATAGATTTC
>SMJT01000048.1:939216-1048750 GCA_004349715.1 Crucihimalaya himalaica
GCTTGACATCGTCCTCAAGATGAATGCCGATGCATGCTAAAAAGATCCGGTGGAGAACCTGAAATAATCATCAAGAGAATAGCCGAGAGCTTTTGCGATACTTGCGCAGCTTGCTTCAGCAGTAAAGCGACCTCTGCGTTATTAAAGAAGAATTGACCAATCACAGGAATAAGTTGGAGTTAGGGCCAAGGAATCATACCTTAGGCTAGCTGGGAGGGCTTTAAAAGGTTCAAGCTTAGGAGCTTATGCCGATCACTCCAATCAGGCGGAGAATCGGATTTGGTGCGAGAGACTAGCAGCTCTTCTGTCGACAGGGTAGGCATCGATACGATAAACTCTGTGGTATCGATGAAAAGCCGGTTCCAGCTTGGCTGTCAAGGATCGTCGCATATGCAGCAGCAACCTCAGTGGGGACTGTCTCTGTCTGCAACCGAGCAAACCAAGCTCTTCTCCAAGGGTTATTCAAGGATGCAATCTCTGAAAGTACTCAATCTGATAGGTCACTAAATGAGTCAACGAAGAAAGTCTGACCCATCGATGGTTGGTTTCTTCATTAACTTCTCCATGTTAAATGTCATGACCAATCACCTATGTTGAGAGTATACCGCCCATTCTTGCAATCGATAGGGCTCCAGCTGTAGCTAAGAACGGTCCTGCCCAATATCAAAAGGATCTCGCGGTTCAGCATCTGTACTCAAGAAGCGATGAAATCAGTTGGAACTAGACAGCTCCCAATGGTGACGAAACAACCTCAAGCAACCTTTGGGGAACCGGACTGATCGATCAGCGAGGATCAAGGAGATTTCCTTGTCGGTGGTGAAGTCTGTCATCCCATACCTCTTTTAGCCACAGAATATGGCATAAGGTCACGCTTGAACCAAAGAATTCGCAAAGAGAACGTTCGAACCTCTCTGTGAAGATTGTGCACGTCTAGGACAAAACTACCAGGGTCTGGCAGTTTCTAACTGAGATCTTGTTGAGAAGAATCGCACTGCACTCATGGGTGACTCTCACACCCCCTTCCTCAAGATTCAACGTTACTCGAAACCATCCTCTTGATATACCGTCTGAAAGCTTGGTGCAGTCTTAAAGAAGCATCGACGAACGGGAGTTATCGACCACTATCTTCTCTAACACGCTCTGCATCTTAGCAATCTTCTTGTTTCTTTCTTTGACTTGCAGAAGGAGGTCTTGAGGGAAGGAACTTCTTTCGTACATATATTCTGCCGACATGAACCGTATTGTCTGCTTCTGGTTTTGGTCGACTTTGGGATGAGTATCGATCAATACTGGGGTAGTTTAAAAATCGATCGATGCTCGGCGGTTTTCCAACCGTCTCTATGAATTCTGAACAGGTGGTTGTGATCGAAGGAGGGCATCGATCGAATAACAGGGTACGTAATCCGATCGATGCTGGCAAATTTCCAGCAAAATGATCATCTTCACCGTCGTCTCCAGCAAGTCGACGAGTTTCTGAGGCGAATACGATGTCTTCTCTGCTTGGAGCAAACCTCTCCTAACCACTTCTCAACCGTGAATAGCATTGAACATAGTTCCCTCGATTCACTGCTTACACAGGTAAGAAACCATCCTGTCTTCTTCAACTGTCTCTGTCGTCTTGAGCAATCTGGGTTTCCAGCTTCTTGCTGTGGATGTTTTAGAGCCTCAATCTTCCCATTCCAGATCAGTGTATAGGGCGTCCATCTTCCCATGAAGTCCAACGGTCATCTTCTGCTGCCCTCAAGAATCTGCTCAAAGCAATAGTCTCGACTTTGCTTTTGGAGTCTTTGGGAGGTGGCGTCTGATAGGACGAATTTCCATAAGTTTCTGGTGTACCCCACTGTTCTGAAATGGCTTTTTGAGCCCCGAAATTCGCAAGTCTTGAAGTCAGATTTGAATCCACCTCTCTGAGCATTGTTGGTAAAAGCCGCCGTTGTACGATTCCTGATACCCACTACCACCTATGTATTGACAGCCTCAGCTTCACCTTCTTCTATGTTTTCAACTTCCTCAGCAAAGTGCACTGCCTTCTGCTGCTTAACCTATAGCAAACTGTGGACTGAATTAACTTTGCATGTACCTCAGCTATCTGTGAACCATCAGCACTACCATTCTGTTTCTTCCTCTCAAAATCAGCATATCTTAGTTGCTGTTGCTAGAAGCCAGATTCTCAATCAACACATAAGCGTCACGGATACACTGGTTGTTGAAATTAAGCATTGCTGCCAGCGTCCAAACCCATCTGATTACTCCAATGCATCCCTCTGAAGAAGACTACCCAACAACTGAACCCTTCGCAGAAACCCGATGGTGAGGGCAGTCTCTCTGATAAGAACAAAATCGAACCCAGGCTGCCTTGAATGGCTCAGTCGCTCCCTGAGAAAACTGGGAGATCTTGTTCCTGAGTTCCTCTGACCTCGCATCATCAATAGAAGTTATTCAGGAAAGCAGTCTTAGTTTCGCTCCCCAAGTGGTCAGAGAACCTGGAGGCAACTGCTTCAGCCAGTAAGCTGCAATCTCCACTAAGAGAGTAAGGGGAGAGACTTTACAGAAGAGGAAGTTCATTGGACAGCTCCATTGTAATTGATACTGGATGACGCAAGTTCACTCGAACCTCTCGATGTGATCCATGGGATGCTCATGAGAAAGACCATGGAACGGATGCCTGACCTACAAGTGTGTAGTAGGCAGGCTTCAGCTTCGAAAGTCATTCCTCTGGAAGGTAAGGAATACGAAATAGCAGATCGTTTGGCATAGAACTGATCCGGTCCTGTTGTACTCCCCAAGCGTTCTGGCACGATTACCCTGAAGCAATTCCCAACATTCCACGCACAGCTGGTGGATAACATATAATTAGCAACCGGTGGCAAGGGCAATAACAATTACCTTCTGAATCAAGTCTTTGTCCCTGGCGCGTCACACAAGGTGACCCTCCCTGATCTCTCCAAAACCCAGCTTCAAATACTGAGCAAGCAAATCCGGATGTTTCCATCTCAGCTTGGTTTCTTTTTGGCTTTCATGATTGTACGCTCTAAATCAGCTAGTTTCTTCGTTTAGATAGGTTTGATCAGCTGGCTTGTCTTGCTTTCGGTCTCTCGATGCTGCATACACGCTGAAAAGACAAAGGAAAAACGGGTAAAGTGACGAAAATAAACAAGCGAGTATCGATCGATACTGAGGGGTATTCGATCGACATGCCATCAGCACTTAGACAAAAATTCAAAATCGTAATCTAATGGTGAAATATAGAGTCCCCGGGCAACGGCGGCCAATTTTGATATGCTCCAAAACTAATACCCCTAAAGTATCTAACAGCAGTCGCTATAGTAATTTAGGGTCGAACCACAAAGACTCAAGATGACACTCAATAGATTCAGAAATAAGAACTAATCTAAGCAGAATAGATGGAATTAAGAAATGACAAAAGCAAGTAAATCAAGGATATAAAATCAATGGAGGAAAAGCTAGGTTTAGGGAAACTTGCCAGGTAAATCAGGATTATCAAATCAAATCAATTGTCAGGGAATAGATTAAGCTCCGCTTTCAAACTTGAAACAACAAGATGTAAAGTAAACCAACTGTCGTTGCGAAAACTATCTATGTCTAAACCTAGAATTCCAAATTCCTTTGCAAATTCATAAAATTCCTTTGCGAATAGGGCTTTTGCTCACCAAACACTAGATCAGGCAAATCAATCACACTTCCGTGCCAATTAACAACCTAAAGTCAGATTTTTAGTTCGCGAAGCTAAAATCAGCATTAAACTCAAGTCTAGGTGAAAAGCTCTATAGAATATTCCCTAACAATCAATTTAGATCTAACAATTCATCAAATACCCTTAAGTAACCCTAATCCTAACAGGGGATCTACTCAGACATGGTGAATGCAACAAACACAATGAATAGAATAGATATCATAATATAAAAATCAAATAGAGTAGAAATACAAATAGGTTCAAGAATTTTTCTTTCAAACTCTGTTGCAGAAGAACTCTTTCTTCCAGAAATCACAAGGTACCCCCTAATTGAGGCTCTCAAAACCTAATTATAATGTTCTAAAACGTTTTGGAATCTATCTTCGAAAAATAAGGAAAGCTTCTGAATGAATCTCGGGTTTGTCTCGCGTCCTGGTCCCGGGCATCGACCGATGCCATAAGTGGTAATCGATCGATGCTTGGTCTTCTGGTCGTGGAACTCTCAAACAAAAGGGTGTCGATCGATGCTTCGCAGTGTCGATCGATGCTGAGCTTGTTCCCGAACGGCTTCAACTCCGATTGCCTCAAAAGCTTCTCAAATTCTCCAATTAGCTCCATAGCGCCTATATCTTGAAAAAAACCTGAAAGACTCTAAAACTAGAGAAAAGACCCGACACGACAAAAAAGACTTATATCATGGCTAAAAACGGGTAAAAACCATGATATATCATATATTATATAACAATTCCTTAAATTAATTTTATACTACAAATATATATTGATTGCATGGAAACAATTCTATAATTATTTTATTAAACCGGTTATTTTGTTTATATTTTTTAAAATATTAATATATTAGTTTAAAAATAATAATGGTAAAAAATGTTGGTAACAAATAAATACTTTTAATTGAGTTTTTTTTTTTGTGTTTTATAAACTTAAGTAGATACTATTAAGCGCAAAACACAATATAACATGATTTGTTACCTGGTATCTACTCACCCTTATCTCTCATATCAAGCAAATAAGTAAACATGGATAATCTAAAAAAAAACCAAAACCAATAGAACATTGGTGTTCTTCAACACTGTTCAAAAACGTTTTCCTAGTAAAAGTAATTTTCCATTTTTTGTTGGTTCAACGATAGCGGTTGAGTTTGCAATAATATCGAAATCACAGCTTGCGTACAAATTTACAAAGCTGACATAATTTGAACTCTATTAGTTGTAGTTGTAAAAAAAGAAAATTGTTTTAGAATTTACAAAATTATGAAGTATTTGAAATACGATGGATAATGAAATGATTATCTTGTTATTTATAGGAGAATATTTGTTAGATGTTACAAAGTAAAGCTCTAACTTATAATGATTTAAATGGTGTTTAATGATCCAGTAGTTAATATTGTAAATATGTATGGTAAATTATATTAATTGATTTTAAATGTGTAATTAAGAGAAATTATTGTCTTTATATTTGTTATTTAAGAATAAGAATATCAAGAAATACAATAGAGAAATAATAAAATATATATATGTCAAAATAAGGGATACCACGTTTCAGCTTTATAGAGCTTGAATACTTTATTATATAAGATGTATGTCTATCATTACGTCATTACGTTCACAACAATATCGAAATAACGACCTTATATGCATGCAATTTTTTTCTTTGTACTTTCAAAGTATCTTCTAAGATTGGATCCATAGTATAACCTAAAACATGTGTACACATATATCTTATGATAAATTTATAATATTTTATTTTATTTTGCATATCAATGTATCATATATAGGAGATCAGATCCATCATATACACTAAAAACATGTCTAAGCAAAAAAAAGTTGGTTTCATTTTGCATATCAATGTGTAAATAGAGAAGGTAGATAATGTATAATACCCAAAATTCTCTTTATGCATCCAAAATTTGGTGATTATTGATAAAGAGAAAGACATTTATTACATGCACATCTGAAATTTGTCTACTTCTGAATTTTAAAGTCTGTAACTGTGTGATCTGATGATTTATTTACATTCATTTTTGATGCATTCATTAGACGTTAATGTACTCTTGATGACCGTGTACATATAGTATTTGTGGTTCATGTATTACTATTTGGTTAGGGGTTTGTTTAGGAGTTGTGTACAAGTAATAATAATCATGTACATAGTTTCACAGTGTACTAATAGGGAATGTGCAAATTATTTCAAATAATATTCATTAGTAAACAAAAAAAATCACATTACAACCACCACCCCATACATAGTCAGGGTTTCGATGTAGTGTACGTATATGTTTTTGGAAGTTTAATTGTGTACATATCAATTTTTGAGGTACAAATATTAATGTACGTACAAAGGTTTTGGTCCAAATAAGATTTGTACGTACAATAGTTGTGATAAAGTATAATAGTGTATGTACAATGTATAGGGTACTAATTCTACTGTTTGTTTAGGGGTTATGTATGATTAATAATAGATATGTACATAGTTTTTGAGTTGGTGTATGAGACGGTATACATGTTAGTATACAATGTGAGTTGGTGTACGAGACAATATACATGTTTGTATATAGAGCAGTATACAAGTTGTTGTAAAAGCTGATGTACGTAGATACGTATCGTAGATGGTGTACGTATATAAAGTTGAATAAGTTCTGGGGCGGTGTAAACCATCATATATATAATGTGGTGTACATGTCGGTGTACTAAACTTATATGATAGTACACGGTGATGTATATTGTAGTGTACACCAATGTATAAGCACCGGCACACCCAATAAAAACATAGGGGGTCAAATGACCCTAGTAAAATAATTATATTTGTACTCATACAAATAAATTATAGAAGTAGCACCGGCATACTTGGCAATTTTCTACCTAATGTCACCCATAAGTCATGTTCAATTCTCTAATTTGACATCTTTGCTTATGTTTTTATTCTTTTATGATAACTTAAATACGTTTCTTTTGGTCTTGTAACTATTTTTTTGTCGAAAACTTACATAAATTTTCTGATTTAGTGTAGTTGTATAATACTATTGTGCGGTATATTAAATAATACATATATATATATATTTTTTATGACCTTGGTAAAATTATGTTCTGGGTAATCCATTGTGTGCAAGATATGATGTATACAAGATGCTTCGGTTTAAAAAAAAATATTTATTTTCACATATTGAGGGTCAGGGGCGGACCCAGCCAAAAAATTTAATGAGTGCAAAACTTTACAATATCAAGAATTGAACCCTTGACCTCTTGTAATCTATGAGTAATAACAAACCATTGTGCCATTACAACAATTGTATGTAGTGTAAACAATTAAATATATATTATATGTTAGTGGGTGCAGCTGCCCCCACACTAACCAACGTGGATCCGCCCCTGTTGAGGGTGATATTTCAAAGCAAAGAACTTATATGGTAATTTTTTAGATTGTACAACAACATTATCATCTCTTATCAGATTCATACTTCTAATTTCTGCAAGGTATGTTGAAAAACTCTGTCAAATATATCAAATGTTTATAATGTACAAACTCTGTAAATGTAGCATACACAATCTCATCAGTAATACAAAATCTAACATACGTACACGACATCATAATTAAAATTTGGTACACCAAAAATAGCATAAAACATACACGGAAAAATTATAAGGAAAAAATACATAATTAGGATTTACAAAATTGTTTCCCCAATCGCAAAATCGGGTTCATACCTACAAAAAAATTTAAACAAATCATTAATCTCTTTAATTAGCGTAAAATCAGTTTGAAATTGAAAAATCCCACTAATATTAATTTGAATTTTTAATAGATCTTCAAAAACGGTTTACCAGGTTTGGATTAAGTACCAACTTCGATGAAAGGATTCAAGTCATTATACTTTCAATTTTACTCGCCGGAGTTGTCGGAGAGACATGATAATCTTCTGAAATATTTCTCCCTAGTGATCTCTACTATGAAAATCCGAGACTTGAGATGGGAATCTGACACCAAAATCGACCTTCACTTCTTCTCGATAGAGTTATCTACTATGAATATCAGAGTACTCGCATCGTAGATATCTCTCTTCGTCGGATATCTCTCCTTGCCTCGAAATCTCTATAAATCTGTAAAAGATGAAAGATAATAACTCTCTACGAAAATCTTTTAACAGAATTATAATTCCCATAATTTTTTCTTTTATCAAAAACACTACCTTTTGACTTTGGAGATTAATATGAAAAGGAATTTTTTTTTAATTTCTCTCTAGGAGTTTTAAATTTTTGTTTATTAATATAAGAAATAAACTAAATCAATTTTTCTTTTGATAACTAAAAAATAAACCAAACGAGCATTGGAAAAAAAAAGCAATTGTTGAAAGAAAAAAAAGGTATTTATGTCCAAAAATAAAAAGTGATTTGATACAAATGAAGTGGTTTAGTTTGTTTTAGTTGAAAAGGTAAAAGAAGGCAGTTTAGTTTTCAAAGGCATTTTTATCTATAACTAGGGAAGGCCTCACGCGTTACGTGAGTTTAAACAAATGTAGTAAATTATACAACACTATATAAATAATATATATCAAAATGATTGATCTATGTTGAGACAACCCCGCCCGGGTTATCTATTTTTTTTTTTTTTTTAAACAAGCAAATATTATTTCCGTAAATAATATTCGCAACCGAATTCAATTTAAACCATAATCGAATTCACATAGTAATATTATCCCCCATAAGATAATATTACCCAAACACACACACACAAAATTCCATCCCTAGGAATTAACACGCACAACGGAAGACAAAACAATAAAATAGTATTACTAAACACCGTAATACCACACACAAACCCCGAGTCACTAGATCATCCTCCTCTCCTCGCCATGATTCCACGTCACATTTTATCTTATACTGCATCACACAACACAAAAGAGATGCGTAAGTATTATCACAATAAATACTTAGTGAGGCGATCCTCCATCTACGAGCTATACGCACAAGCCCATACAAATAACAATCAATCACAATATACACAAATGTCTAATCCAATGAACACCACGTCATTGTCACATTCCCGTGTTTTGGCCAATGAACACCACGTCATTTGCCACAAACACCTCAATGAACACCACGTCAATTGAAACACATACCACATATATCAATGATGGATCATCACAGATCCATCCTACACATCACAACAACCATCAACAACTTACCAAAACAAATCACCATAGCTTAGATAAGCTCATGGTCACGCACTCACCTCAATAACACAACGGAATTCGGCAAAGGTATACTCCACCCACACTCAGGAGGACCTTACACACGAACTCAAAGCAGCTAAGAACAACCTACAGCCAACCACAACAAACAACACCCAAGTTACAAAAACTGGGCAAAACTGGGCAAAAAACCCAGAAAACAGCCGCTGGAAAGATTAAGCCATAACTTTCAATCTAACCGTCCACGTTCCAAAACAAATCGTTGGAATTAAGCCCCTAGATGTCCTGAAACTACTCACCAAATTTCGTGAGGATTCGACCACAGAACGCGGCGGCTATTTTAACCCCGAGCCTCCGCTGGTCCCGCTTTCGACGGAAACAGAACACCTCTACGAAATCGTGAATAACTTTCAGACTACAAACCCAAATCCAATTCCGAAAAGAGCTATAACTATATTAAAGGGTTAACTAAAACTCCACCAAAAATCAGTACCTTTGCATACGATTTGATCGGTCGAAAGCTCTTTCTCCCAGACTCTGTCTGCTGAATCCGAGTCCACTTCCAAGGACTTGTCCTTCTTCTTCTCTCAAGGTTTGAACTCTCTCTCTTCTCACTCTATCTCTCACAGGCACGAAAATGGTTGCCAAGAGAGATGAAGTCGAGTTTTTAAAGGGTTAATAGGGTTGACCACGAAACCCCACCACTCACAAAACTCACCAACCCACTAGCCACAAAATCGATTAAGAAATCGACCTTGGCCCACTTTTTGCTCCAGAATTCGATCATGAAAATCGACCTGGCCCGATTTTTGCATCTTTCAGAGATTTTCACCCATAATGCCGAACGATAACCCAGATCGGTTCCAAACCGATTTATGGCCACAAAAGCGGTTCAAAAACGGTTTTCAAGACCGATTTTTTTTCAAGGAATCGGTTTCAGACCGCTCTTTCTTTCCTTGGATCAGTGGGTCCCCTCCCACCTGATCCCGAGCGTAAAGAACATCCGTTTTTTTTTTGGATCACGGGCGTTACATATGTAGATGTCGTTTGAGCATTCCGCTGAGGTAAAACAATTTTATAATTTACAACATATATCATGTTTCTATTTCTCTCATACACTAAAGTAAATAATGATAGTTACATTATTATTTAATCATTTAAAAATAATATAGTTTTATAGTTTTTGTATTTTGGGATCGTCTTCTAATAATTATATTTCTATCAATATTTCACAAAGTTATTACAACTTATTATATATTTCAAAACTAATTAAAACTTCTATAAAAATAAATTTGGTGAAATTGTGATGATGAAAATACATGAATAAATAAAAAAATATATTCTAAATTTTGGTTGAGTCATCTTAAAAGAAGTGGAGAGACTCATATGAATCGTCCAAATAAAAAATTCTTACCTGCTTTTTTCACATTATATTTGAAAGCATAAGATGGAAAAATAGAGAAGTGATCTTACATTTGTCATTGACTCTATACTCCCAACTACAACAAGTTATATATAAGAGAAAATCTTCTTTACTATATAAGATTGTGATGCCATTTAAATTAGTCTAGTTATATTTTGTTTTGTTGATATATAGTTATATTTAGTTAATGAAATTAAATAAGACATACTGAAATAATTATAATTTTTAGGGGGTAAACATTAATCAATTTAAATAAATTATTATATATATATATATAACTATATGTTCCCAACTACATCACATATATAAAAGTGAGAAAATCAACCTGAAAAGAAAAAAATAAATTAATATATATATAGCACTATAAAGAAGTGATTTACATTCGTGAGATGTTATATGCTCCAACTAAATCACTTATATAGAAGTAAAAAATAAACCTGAAAAGGAAAAAAATTGAAATGTGCATTGTAATAATTATCTTACATTTGTTAGGAGTTATATGCTCGTACTACATCACTTATATAGAAGAGAAAATCAACGTGAAAAGAAAAACAATTTGAAATTTTTCTAATTAATTAATTAGTTATTGCAAATTGTATTAATGACTTAAGTTATGTTCAATCAAGAGAAATTATTATCTTTGTAAATGTTTTTTGTTATATATATTTCTTTTAGATATGAGAATATCAAAAACTAAAATAGAGAAATAATTAAAATGAATGATGATCACTTGTCTTTGTATATATTTTTTTATGATGGAGAATATCGAGTTGTATAATAGAGTAATATTGAAAAGACACATTTTAAAAAATTACTGTTAATTATGTTGTCAATGGGTTAAGTTATTGTCAAATTGTAATAATTGTTTTTAAATGTGTAATTAACAGAAATTATTGTTCTTATATATGTTTTTTTTAGAAATGAGAATATGAAAAGGTAATCGTTTATATAGAAGAGGAAATCAACTTGAAAAGAAGAATAATTTAAAAATTTTCTAATTAATTAATTAGTTATTGTAAATTGTATTAATGAGTTAAGTTATGATCAATTAAGAGAAATTATTATCTTTGTATATGTCTTTTTGTTATATATGTTTTTTTTGAGAATGAGAATATCAAAAAGTAAAATAGAGAAATAATTAAAATAAAGGATGACAAATTACAATAATTGATTTCTTTTGAATATTTTTTTTGTTAAATTATTGTCAAATTGTAATAATTGATTTTAAATGTGTAATTAATAGAAATTATTGTTCTTATATATGTTTATTTTAGAAATGAGAATATGAAAAAGTAAAATAAAGAAATAGTTAAAATAAAGGTTAAAATGAAGATGACACGTGTCAGCTTGTGGTTAAGCGAACCTTATTTTATTATATAAGATTAGTCATTTGGCTATTTTGTGTAAGGTTACTTTAACTTTGACAAATTGTGAAAATAAAAATTATTTTGGTGTGATTCTGGAAAATAACTTAGAAAATATAACGGAAGTGAAGAACTTTTGTAAGTGACTAGGTATTATTTATATGTCATCCAACGGATATATCTCATTACTTGCTTTCTTTTCGTTACATATAGTTTAAAAACAATATAAAAAGAATACGTAGCTTATTTTGTTACTCATTAGGGCTCGATCATAGTAGTAACCCTAGAAATGGTTAAACAGTGTAGTGTTGTTGAATGGTATCAATGTCAAGCCCCTTGAGCTTTACTACAGATTCAACGTGACCCTTTAGAGTATGAAGCTCTCTCAGCCTACAAACAAGAAACGATAGCTTGTTAGTTTGGTTGGTCTATCCAAATTTATTATGTAAGCAATTAGACAAAGATAATTAAGTTTGTACCTAGCAACTTCGGCACGCCTCTTGGCCTGCTCTGCTATTTCAGAGAGCTCGTGGTTCTTGTCATGGAACATTGCTTCAGGGGGTGGTAGGCCATGGAGTGTACGTTGAGCTAGTGCCCATTGAGCCTCCCTCTCTCCTTTCCCATAATCTTTCTTTGTTGTGAAAGCAGTCTGCAAAATATTAAACAGCTATGAAGCTCACAACTAACATGGATTCAACGAAATTTTTCTGTTAAAAAAATCATTTTAAATTTGCTCACTTTCTGTTGGATCATGTTATCCCAAGCCTTGCCAGTGAGAGCGTAACGGATGATGAACTTGAGGATGTCAAGAGGAATGTAAGTAATGATACTGTATACCCATATGACTCCAGCCCATCCCCATCCACAACCTATGATTCTTGCAAATCCCCAGTTTGCATACACAGCGATCAATGTAGCCACCTTGTTTGTTGCATAAAACCAACACAACGCTAATGATAAAATGTAAATCAAAATAGATAGTAATATGGTACGGAGAGAATCTACTAACCAATTGTGCTATAATAAAGGCTATCATGAGCAAAAACCCAGGTCGCTCAACGAATGACCAACTCCTTGATCTGGTGACAAAGATAAGTGCTTGACTAATAATGCTCACTTGAAGGTACAAAGCTGCCATAAGCTCTTCCTCATTGCCTTGTATGGACCTCACCCCGAATGTTCTCTGAAATTTAAAGTTCAAAATAAGTCTACTAACATAATGTTGTTGATGCGATATTGTATACTACTTACGCTGAAGAAGTCAGTGTCATGAGCTAGCCAGAAAAAGAGCACAGTGGTAAGAGCCATGTAGGTTCCTAGAACAACACCAGTGGCAAAAATCTCATTGAGCTTCCAAGAATCCGGCACCGGAGAAGGTTTCACTCTGTCCTTAGAGATTGTCATGATAGTTCCATCATTTAGGATTGCAATAATCAAGACCATGAAAGGTGCAAAATCAAATCTCCAGATCAAAGCCACAAGCATGAATCCCAAAACAATACGGATAGTGATGGAAACAGCATAGATTGTGTAGTTCTTCATCCTCTGGAAGATAGCGCGACTTGTCAGTACAGCACTAATTATCACGCTTAGTCCCGGTTCGGTTAGAACAATGTCTGAGGCGCTTCTCGCCGCATCAGTAGCATCTGCCACAGCGATTCCGATATCTGCTTTCTTCAAAGCCGGAGCATCGTTTACACCATCTCCAGTCATCCCACAAATGTGCTTCCTCTCTTGTAGCTTCTTTACGATCTCATACTTGTGCTCTGTGTAAACCAAGTATTGAGAATAACGTAATTGTAGAATATTTTAACATTGACTATTTGAATATATTACCAGGGAAAACTCCAGCAAATCCATCAGCTTTCTCAATGAGCTCATCGACAGGGATGCCAATTAATGAGTCATCCTTTGAATTTCCAAGGAGTGAAGTGGATGGGTACATGTTAGTTCCCATGCCAAGCCTACGACCAGTCTCAATCCCAATGGCAAGTTGGTCACCGGTAATCATCTTAACATTGACACCAAGCTCAAGGGCTCGTCTAATAGTTTCCGCACTGTCATGTCTTGGCGGGTCAAAGAGTGGCAACAGACCAACGAACTCCCATGGACTACCATCACTTTCTTTAGTCTTCTCAGGCACAGTCTGCATTTGAGTATGAAAGGAAATTGTTGAAAAACCATAGGACCAAAGATATTTATGTGATGACTCCTAACTATGACCTACCTGTTGAGCAACACCAAGAGAACGAAGCCCACGTTCAGCAAAACCATCAATAACTTCATGTGCTTTTCTTTTAGTCTCTCCTTGGAGATTGCAGAGTTCAATGATCTAGTAATAATAAAGTTACAGAAACAATGTGGTATGAGATAAAAGAAAAGCATATAATAAGTTACATTCAAATTAAAATCAGAAATATAAGTTTCATTACTTGCTCAGGAGCTCCTTTGCTGCTCCGATGCCAGTCTCCATTTTCATCGATGTATGTGATGGCTGTACGTTTGTCTACAGGGTTAAAGGGCAAGAAATGCACCTCTGTGATCCCTGCTCTTGCCTATTTATTACATCAAAAACAATTGCAACATAAGGATATAAAGAGTAGTTAACTAAATGGATCCAAGTTTCACAAATATGAAGTACGTACCTCTTTTGGATCACCCAACATTCCGACGATGGAAGCGTCAATGGCATCTTGGTTTTCAATCCTGGAAGCCCTTGCAGCCATCAATACAACTGAATCAGTATCCATGTTACTTGGGAACACTTCAATCAAGGACTTGTCTACAGAGAGCTTGTTAAGGGTTAGAGTTCCAGTCTTATCACTGCAGAGAACATCCATTCCGGCCATTTCTTCAATTGCAGTCATCCTCTTGGTGATGGCACCTTGTTGAGAGAGTCTATGTGACCCAATAGCCATTGTAACAGACAAAACTGTTGGCATGGCGATTGGGATTCCTCCGATCAAAAGTACCAATAGATTATCAATGCCATCTCTGTATGTGCGGTGTTGGATAGGGTACATAATCAATATCTCAATCAACATCCCCAATCCAATTGAGCATATACAGAAGTTACCAATTGATGTCAAAACCTGAACAAAATCCAACTGTGAGAACCTAGACCAATAGTTACAGTATCCAGAAGTTGTTCATTTCTAAAGTACCTTTTGGAAATGGCCAACATTGTTGGTACTGTCAACAAGATGAGCAGCCTTGCCAAAGAAGGTGTGGACACCAGTAGCAATCACAACAGCCTCAATCTCACCTTGCTTGCAGGTTGAGCCTGAGAATACTTCATCCCCAGGGTGTTTGGTGACTGGAAGGGATTCACCGGTAAGAGCAGATTGGTCAATTTTAAGAGGATCTCCCTCGAGTAGACGAGCATCAGCAGGAACAATGTCACCCAATTTGATGCTTATCAGATCACCCGGAACCAAGATTGCAGCCTCTTGCTCCCCCCATTTTCCATCTCTCAACACCTACAATCAAACGTCATACACAATATAATTCTCTTTGTTTATTACAAAGAAAAAGAATGTGCGCATGTACTGCTAAATTTGCATACCTTAGTCTTAGGGGCAAGATTTGCCATGAGAGCTGCAGCGGCATTGCCAGCATTATTCTCCTCGATGAAGCTGATGGTGGAGTTGATGATAAGCAACACCATAATACCAATAAAATCTTGCCAATCCGGTGGCTTTCCTCCTCCGTTGGCTAAAACAATAGCCATGATTGCAGCAGACTCCATAACCCATGAGAGAGGATTCCACATGAACCCCAAGAATTTCAAAAACTTGTTCTCTGTTTTCTCTTCAAGCTTGTTCGCCCCGAATATCTCAAGCCTCTTCTTTCCTTCATCGCTTGACAATCCTTCTTTTGAGCATTTTAGTTGCTCAAACACTTCTTCAACAGGGATCCGCTCCTAAAATTGTCACATAATAGTTCTAATGTTAGAATTTCTCACAATAACAAGTTAGCTGGTTCGTAATAGTGGTTAGTACCAAAAAGCAAATATGTAAACTTCTTACAAGATCCACATTCTCTTTCTTGATTTCATCCCACGATATCTCAGTAGCCATTTTTCTTTTTTTAAAAGAGAGATATGATCGAAGTCGATCTAAATATAATAATATATCCGAAGGAAGAACTTCTTCCTTCTCTCCTTGCTCTAAAGCCCTCTCTTAACAGGTCATGCAAGACACTTTTAAGAGGAGACCATAAGAGGGAGGGAGAGAGAAGAAGAAGCGTATTATACAAGTAACCTATGATTTAAAACAAGAACACATTCAAAACAACCGTTGTTGTGTTACATTTTAAAACCCTCACCAGCGACCCATCTTTATTCTCGGAACTTTTTCTTTTCTTCCAGTAATCAGGCTGTGTGGCTCACCTAAGCTTTCGCTTAATTCCTTCGGTCTTTATTCCTACTTTTCAGGTACGCTTTTTAAAAATAGTGCATGTTAAATTTAGGCTTCTGTTTTAATGCAAAATGCATAATTGACTTTCAAGGAGTCAATATATCTAAGGTCCACAACTCCTCAGATACATAAACATAAAAGTTGAAGTTATTTTAAGTAGTCAAACAGCCTACAGT
This sequence comes from Crucihimalaya himalaica, assembly GCA_004349715.1. Taxonomy (NCBI): domain Eukaryota; kingdom Viridiplantae; phylum Streptophyta; class Magnoliopsida; order Brassicales; family Brassicaceae; genus Crucihimalaya; species Crucihimalaya himalaica. The sequence continues at coordinate 955,495 of SMJT01000048.1, forward strand.
TATATTTTTGATTGTGAACTAGTAGAGTACTAGATGATCACTATATTCACCACCCAAAATTATAGTTGTCCTCGAAACTATTAAGATATTTTAATAGCTTGTAAATAAAACGAATATGCTATACTTGATATTGATTGCTTTGCTTAAGCTTTTTAACAATCTTAATATCTTATTTTTACATTATTTACCAAAAAAAGGAGAAAAAATTTTAAAAATTGCTTTCGGTCCATTTGAAAACCGGGGAAAGGACCTATTCGTGGGTTATCTTTCTCCAATGGATTAGTTAAGGACCCATCCATAGGCCTGAGATCTACCCTTGAGTTATCAAAAAAAAAAGGAGAAAAAGTATAGAAAACCATTAATAATAGAAAAAAATTATATTCTATACCACTATTTATCTTTTTATTATGCAATCTACCATTTTCTGTATATCTTATCAATTCTACCACTTTCTCAAAACTGAAATGACAAAAATGACTTTAAAAATGTTCAAATAACTACATTGTTATGTCCAACAAAACTGCCTTCAACTGCCCTGAACAAACCAACAGATACGACCTCTCCCGTTTTATTAAAGAGCCGCTGACGTTTTTTTCTTTTTCCTTCACTCTTCCCTTTCTATTGGTTCACGACATGCTATTTTAGTATTCCTTGACAAACTTATAAGTAATATATTGTCTACCATAAAAATTATTTTCCATCATGTGTTGATTCAATCAATTATGAGTATTCGTGGACAACTTGTGAGTAATATATTATCCACCATAAAAATTGTTGTCTATCATGTGTTGAATTCAATCAATTATGAGTATTCGTGGACAACCTATGAGTAATATATCGTTCCATAAGAATTGTTGTCTATAATATGTTAAATTAAATCAATTATGAGTATTCGTTGACAACTTGTGAGTAATATATTGTCTACCATAGAATTGTTGTTCATCATGTGTTATTTTTAGTCAATTAAAGATTATACAAATGTAAACTTATGTCTTTGTAGACAACTTGTGAGTAATAATGATATAATCCTGAGTAGCATCATGGAGGAGCAGCTTGAACCGGATCATATTGCTGAGAATGAACGTGAAGAAAAGCTTGTAGCTGAGGGAATGCACAATCTATTTGGTACAAAGTTCATCAAGGATGATTACTCAAGTGGGTATGTGACCTATTTGTACTCTTTTTCCCTTACCTTTGGTTTTGTCCCAATGGGGTTTCCAAGGAAGGTTTTTAATGAGGCAAGTAGGCTCACATTTCCTCAATCCCATCTTGTTGTAATCATGCCTTTGCCCAACAACAAATCCAATCATGATCTCAGGCCCAACAACAACATAATTTTCAAGAAGAAGAAGACTAAGGGGCTAACTTTCTGAATTCAAACTTCAGATTAAATGCTGCCACCAAGTTCTACATTACCAAAGCACTTCTCTCTCTCTCTTCTCTTTAATGGACGTTTTTGTGTGTTTTTGTGACCTTTAGGGTTTATGTTTTTCTATTTATACTCTTGTATCTCTTTTCTGAACTTCATCCTGGATTGGATCATCAAAAATCAATCTAACTCTTTTCCTAAAAAAAATCTCAGAATTATTTCTTATGGTTTTATGATCGATTGTTGTTTCTACAACATCTCTATTGTTCCATCTATCTCTCTTGTGAACGTGTTGCTTGTCTCTCCAAGCCACTCTCTACGTTCTACACTCTCAAAACCAGAACTGGATTCCGCACACTTCGGTCTCTATCCAACTCTCACACCAGCTTCTTTGAGCGAGTCCTAGGGAGATCATATCAAGTGGTATTAGAGCACTTATAGAAGCTTCGGTAATCTCGTTCCTTATCTATCATTTTGTGTCTGTTCATCTTCTCTTACAGATCTGTTGTATTCAAGTGTTTTGATCTTTGTTCTATTTTATGTTCGATTATCTAGTGTGTTGTCTTAGTTTGTTTCAAGTTCTGTCGATTTGTTTCTAGAATTTGCCTCTTCAGTTTTTATGTGAATTTTGTTTTCGTGAGAACTTGTTACTGGTTTTGTTTTGCTGTCTCATTCGCAGATACAAAATGAGTGAAGAAGGTGACAACAACAACAACAACAAACTATTCATGGAAGCTATGATGAAACGTTTTGAGCAGATGATAAGACAACAAGGAGAAGAGCTGCATCAGAGAATTGATCGGCTACAAGAAGGATCTACTCCGAGGAGAATTCAAGAAAGAAACATCAATCCAGTTCGTAACCAAAGGCAGCCCATACACGATGATGATAATGTTTCTTCTCAAGGCAGTCCAAGGCGTGAAAGAGGAGCAAGGGAACGAACTGATGATGACATGAAAGGCATGAAGCTGAAAGTTCCTCCTTTTCATGGGAAGAATGATCCGGATGCGTACTTGGAATGGGAAAAGAAGATCGAGATGATCTATGAATACCAAGAATATTCAGATCTCAAGATGGTGAAACTAGCTGCAACAGAGTTCTATGGCTATGCCATCAACTGGTGGGATCAGATCACTACAAGCCGAAAACGCAATAGAGAGCCACCTGTTGATACTTGGAATGAGTTGAAAGCACTCATGAGGAAGCGTTTTGTTCCTAGTCACTATCACAGGGAGCTGCACCAAAAGTTAAGGCGATTGACTCAAGGAAATAATAGCATAGATGACTATTTTCAAGAGATAGAATCTCTAATGATCAAGGCTGATATCATTGAAGATGATGAAGCAACCATTGCTAGGTTCTTGAATGGGCTAAACCGAGATATTCAAGATAGAGTGGAGATGCAAAGCTATGCTGATCTAGAGGAGATATATCACAAATCTATTCTTGTCGAGCAACAGATCAAAAGAAAGAGATCAAGATCAACTTTTGGAAGTGGTTCAACTTCGGCTAGGCCTAGCGATGTCAAAGAAGAAAAGGCTGAAGTCGAGCCTAAGGTGTTTTCAAAACCATTCCCTACCAGTTCAGACTCCAAGGGAAAAATGGAAGCTACAAATACTAGAGCTAGTGAGACTATTTGCTTCAAGTGTCAAGGAAGAGGACACATTGCTAGTGCATGTCCTAACAAAAAAGTTCTGATTCTCTTAGAAAATGGTGAGTACGAATCAGAAGAGGAAAAGGAGATCTTTGATTCAAATGAAGGACATGAGGAGTATGCTGTTAAAGGAGACCTTTTAATGGTAAAGAAAATACTTAACGTGCAAGCTATTACAGAGGAAGAAGCACAAAGAGAAAATCTGTTTCACACTAGATGTCATGTGCAAGAGAAAGTATGCAGTCTCATAATCGATGGAGGAAGCAACACCAATGTGGCAAGTGAATACATGGTTAACAAGCTTAGTCTAACCGTGAAGAAGCATCCAAAGCCATACAATCTGCATTGGATCAATGATGAAGGTGAAATGCGAGTGAATAGCCAAGTAACAGTTTCTCTAACCATTGGAAAATACGAAGATGATGTGCTGTGTGATGTTCTACCAATGGGAGCAAGTCACATTCTTTTGGGAAGACCATGGCAGTATGATAGAAAAGTGACTCATGATGGCTCTACCAACAAGTACTCTTTCGAGTTCAAAGGCAGAAAACACACTCTAGTTCCAATGACACCATTCGAGATTTATCAAGATCAAAAGAAGAAGGGAAAAGAAGCTGAGAGCAAACCTTATAAGCAATCAAATTTCCTTGCTAAGGCTGGTAATATCCATCAAACTCTTCTTTCTCGATCATTTAGTCATCAATCTGCTTATAGCAAAACCTTGTTGGATTTATCTAATACTACACCGGAGCTGCCGAGTGGAAGATCTCTTGTTTTGCAGGATTATAAGAATGACTACTCAAAAGAAAATAAAGAGAACATGCTTCTCAACAAAGGAGATGAATTTGTTCGTTCTAATGAACCTTTAGAAGAGATTAGTCCGAGAAAAATCCAGTTTGGACAAATTGATTTCATCTGTCCTCTGAACGACTCATCCGAAGTCCTTATCTTCACCAAGAGTCTTACGTTAAAAGAAAATCTAAATGATCAAACCACTACTGGACAAGGTAAGTTCTTTCATTATAACATGAATCTTAAGACTAATGGTTGTGTTCCTTTGTTGTTTAAACATACAGGTTCTGTTTTGCTTCAACAACAACAAATCGAATCCAATGGAGTTCAAGTCGGACAAGAAGGAGAACTAAGAGAGGAAGCGAGTGTTAAACTTTTGGGGTTTAACCATTCTAAACCTGTATACACTAGAGAGCACGCCACACTTCAAACTCCAGCACATCTCACTTCCAAAACCGACAATACCAACTTGCAAGGTAAGTATACTCCAAACTCAAGTTCTAATGGTTCTAACTTATCTTTGTTCTTAACAGATGGTCCTGATTTGAGGACAAATCCTTTTCAACTGGGGGAGAATGATATAATCCTGAGTAGCATCATGGAGGAGCAGCTTGAACCGGATCATATTGCTGAGAATGAACGTGAAGAAAAGCTTGTAGCTGAGGGAATGCACAATCTATTTGGTACAAAGTTCATCAAGGATGATTACTCAAGTGGGTATGTGACCCATTTGTACTCTTTTTCCCTTACCTTTGGTTTTGTCCCAATGGGTTTTCCAAGGAAGGTTTTTAATGAGGCAAGTGGGCTCACATTTCCTCAATCCCATCTTGTTGTAATCATGTCTTTGCCCAACAACAAATCCAATCATGATCAAAGGCCAAAAAACAACATAATTTTCAAGAAAAAGAAGACAAAGGGGCTAACTTTCTGAATTCAAACTTCAGATTAAATGCTGCCACCAAGTTCTACATTACCAAAGCACTTCTCTCTCTCTCTCTTCTCTTTAATGGACGTTTTTGTGTGTTTTTGTGACCCTTAGGGTTTATGTTTTTCTATTTATACTCTTGTATCTCTTTCTGAACTTCATCCTGGATTGGATCATCAAAAATCAATCAAACTCTTTTCCTAAAAAAAATCTCAGAATTATTTCTTATGATTTTATGATCGATTGTTGTTTCTACAACATCTCTATTGTTCCATCTATCTCTCTTGTGAACGTGTTGCTTGTCTCTCCAAGCCACTCTCTACGTTCTACACTCTCAAAACCAGAAGTGGATTCCGCACACTTCGGTCTCTATCCAACTCTCCCACCAGCTTCTTTGAGCGAGTCCTAGGGAGATCATATCAAATAACTATCATTTATTGGTCTACGACATGTAATTGGTGTACAAACTTATGTATATTATAATTGTGTTGGTAGACATATAATGTATTCATGGACAACTTGTGAGTAATGTTGTACGTTAGGTCAACTAAAACCTTGGTCCGTCAAGGGCAAAATCGCCCTCTCTTGCCACGTTCTACCACATAAAAGTGGTAGATTTGTTAACCATACACATTTGTGGCATTTTGCAAACCTCTCTCCTGAAAATTGGTAGTCTCTACAATATTCCCTTAATAGTAATACATAATACAAATGATTCATCAATTGAAAGAAGAAGAAGAAAAAGGAGGCCAATAGGCCCAATACTTGGTACAATGCAAATTATGCAATTTAAAAAATGTGTAAACATGTGCATATATACTATGTATGTAATATAATATAAGAAATACCATGGTTTAACATCAAAATTAGTTGATGGTTTTAAATTAACACACACTCCTTAATTTTCCATTAATAACATCCATTAATGAATAAAATGACATGTTTGCCTTTGTGTTATAAACACCAAATCCCCAATTCCTTTAGCTTTGCAACATCGCCTACCTCTCCATCACCAACATCTCCATCGTCATTCTATTCCGACGTTAGTTCCGGCAAGGTCCGAATCTTCGTCTTCCTCTGAATTTTTCTCCTCTGCCATTGTCTGTGTTGCTCTGACATCGTCAGTTCAAATGACACGGTCTTCGTCTTCCTTCAACCCTCGATCCTCCAACATCGCCAATGTTGCTCTAACAAATAATGAACCAGCTTTGACTAAAGTTTTACAATCATAGAAGAGGTGAATTTAATTCAGCTTAATTGTAAAGAGATGTTTAGCTTGGTATGATACACGGTGTATATCCCAAATTGCATAGTGATTCAAGCTTGAATAGTGTTTTTACGACCCTCAAGCTTTTTGGTAAGGTTACAATTGTGCATCTCAAACACTAATTGCTTGAAATCTTGTTAGTATGGTTAAGTTGTACTCAGTTTGTGGGGAGTGGAAACAAAATGATAAAGAAGACTGGGATTTTATTATTGATTCGAACATGTTAACCCCTATTTTTACTTATTATTAGAGTTTTTTTTTTATGGTCACTGACTGTTAGAGTCCTTTCAATAACTTAATGATATATCATGGTTTTTACCCATTCTTAGCCATGATATAGGTCATATTTTCCAGAGTCCTTCTAGTGTTTTTGTAGTCTTTTTGAGTCTTTTCAGGTTTTGGCACGTTTGAGCATAATTGGAGATATTGGAGCATTCTGAAGCTTTTTGGCATCCGTTGAATAATTTCCCACCGTTGGATTGAGCTCAAATTTGGATACAAGACACATCTTTGGATTAACTTTAATTTGGAAGTGGTTTGAGGCCATTCTAACGGTGCGATCAAAAGTTATGCCAGTTATCGTGAAGACAGTCCAGTCTGACGAGCACAGAGTCCTGGTATCGACCGACACCAACCCAGTATCGATCGACACCGACTGCAGGAAAAGAAAACACGCGATTTTACAAGTTTAAAGAGTCTGCAACTTGGCCCAGACGATTCTATTATTTACAATTAAGCCTAGAACGTGTTTTAGCATTATATTTAGGGTTTTTAGCCACTTTGAGAGAGAGCTTTTATCATTATTTTGAATACTTTGAGAGAGATTGGTTCCGGGTTTTTGTGGGAGACAATTCTGAACCCTTGTTTACTCTTGATTCATTCTATGCAATTCTATTCAAATATGATTTCTATTACATTGATCATGTCTGAGTAGATTCTTTGTTAGGTTTAGGGTTATACAAAGGTGTTTAATGAATTGTTAGGTTGATCTGAATTAATAGGAGAGATTCAATAGAGTTCTTCATCTAGACTTGTGATTACTGCTGATTCTAGCTTCATGACCTAGAATCTGATCTTAGGTTGTTTGATTGGCACGAAAGTGTGATTAATTACCTGAACTAGTGTTAGATGAGCAAAAGACCTATTCACAAATAAATTTGGTTTAGGATTTTAAGAACAATTGAACCTGATCATTAATGCTTGTTTGAATTCATAGGATTTGCAAAGAAATTTGGAAGTCTAGGTTTAGACATAGATAATCTTCGCAGCGACGGTTGGTTGATTTTACATTTGTGTTTCAAGTTCAAGAACAGTGCTTAATATCCTCCTGCACATGTTTATTTGATATGCAATTCTGATTTACCGGAGAATTTCCCTAGGCTTAGCGCTTTCCTCCATTGATCTTACAACTCTTATATTCTACTGATTATTTCCTGCATTACTTTGTTCACTTAGCTTAATTCGAGTCTTAATATCTATTGAGTGAATTCTTGAGTCTTTGTGGTTCGACCCTAACATACTACAACTACTGCTTTAGTACTCTTAGGGTATTATATTTGAGCATATCAAATTTTGATTTTAGATTAGATTTGTGGGGACTCTAAATTCGCCATTAGATTTTAGATTAGAATTTCGACTAAGTTCGTCGGTATCGATCGATACCTAGCTGGTATCGGTCGATACTCGTCGTAATTTTTTTATTTTTTTTGTTACTTACGTGTTTTTGACTCTTGTTTTCTTAGGAAAGCAAAGGAGCCAGCAGAGATGAACAACCCATTGTTCTAGTTCGTGATGAGGCTGGTGCTTACAGAGACCTAGAGGGTCTTTTGTACAATGAGAGAGGGCAACGTCTTGACGAAGAAGGAAACGTCATTGTCCATCAAGCTATTGTTGACGCGCGAGCTGCGCCGAGAACGAGGGGAACGTGTGGTTAATCGTGCTAGGACGATTGGTGAGTACAACAGGCCTGATCATGCTATGCCAATCGAGCAGCGATTCGTGTTCCTGCATTTCAGAGGAATGACTTTGAGCTGAAACCTACATACTTCACTCTTGTGGGTCAACATCTTTTTCATGGTCTTCCTCATGAACACCCTATGGATCACATTGAGAGGTTTGAGGACTTGGTCACTAGCATCAAGTACAATGGAGTGTCCTATGATTTCCTCTTCTGTAAGCTTTTCCCATACTCTTGTGGGGATGCAGCTTATTAGCTGAAGCAGTTGCCTTCCGGATCTTTGAGCACCTGAGAAGATACGAAGAATGCGTTCCTGAACAACTTCTACGATGATGCGAGATCTGAGGAGTTAAGGAACAATATCTCCCTATTCTCTCAAGGTGCGACTGAGGCGTTTAAGGCCCCTTGGGTGAGATTCAGATCTTATCAGAGAGATTGTCCGCATCACGGGTTCACACAGGTTCAGTTGCTGGGTATTTTCTTTCCGAGGATTGATTGGAGATATCAGATGGCTCTGGATGCTGTGAGTAATGGTAATTTCAACACGAGATATCCCGATGACGCTTATGTGCTGATTGAGAACTTGGCATCTAGCATAGCACCAGAATGCAGACTTTGAGCGAAGAAGCAGACTGAGATTTGGATGGATCGCAGATTGCTGAGGTTCAAGCCAAGCTGGATTCAGTGCACAATTCCTGATGGGTAAGACGAAGAAGGTTGTACACTTTGCTGCATGAGGTCAAGAATTTGAAAAAGATAAAGTGGAAGACGTTAACTACATTGGTGGTGCTGGTTTTCAAGGTCAGAGATTTTAATACAGCCAGAAACAACAAACCAGCTGGTTTTGGAACAAATCAGTATGCTACAGAAACCGATGCAGAGCAGCGATTACACTCGCACCTACGGGAGTTTATCTTGTTACCAGACTCGCCTCCTAAGACTCAGGAAAGCAAGGTTGAATCCATGCTAGAACAGATTCTTGAGGGACAACAGAAGATGACAGTGGATTTTAATGGGAAGATGGACGCCATGTACACCGATCTGAATGGAAAGATTGAAGCTCTTAGCATCATCAGAAGATGCCGGAAACTCAATATGCTCAGACATCAGCAGCTGTCAAGGGAAAGATGTTCAATCACACCATGACTACGTCAATGCAATCACCACCAGAGGTGATTTTGAACCTGATACATCAGTGTCTGACTGACACCAACCAGTGTCGACGACACCACCTAGTCTCGATCGACACCAGTGCATATACTTTCATCGAGCGACACCACTACTAGTGTCGATCGACACCAAGCTGGTATCGATCGACACTCCTCTCAGACTAAGGCAGAAACGACACAGATGAGGTGTCGATCGACACTCCTGTAGACTAAAGCTAAATTTTCAAAAAACATCAAGGATTGTTGAGGAACGTGTCTACAAGCTTAAAGTGCCATATTCTTTGCCACCTAGACATCTCAGAAACCCCATCACTGCAGAGAAGTTGCTTGCTTTTGAGAAGATGTGAGGAAAGTTCCTATAACAATTTCATTTGAAGAAGCTGTGGAAAACCGCCCTCTACTTGTTACTTCGAGGTTGCAGAGAAACTGAGGAAGAGATTAAGGCACTCTTCATCAAGGCAAGAGTACACCACCTCCAATGAACAGTTGACTAAAAAAGGAAGACCTAGGAAATTTTCAGTTCCATGCTCTATCTTTGAGTTGATTTCAAAGAGTCTCTCGTTGACTCAGGGTCTAGCGTCAATGTTATGTCAAGGGCAGTTGCAGAGAGATTGGGAGCTGCTATTAAGATCTCCAAAGACGCTCTATTCGCGAACTCTTTCACTCCGCTTCCCATACAGTACCATCCCTGATTGCTCGTCAAAGTAGGAGATTGTCTGCTTCCTACTGATTTTCAGGTTGTGGAAATGAGTGCAAGATCTAGTACACCTTTGATTCTTGGAAGACCGTTTATGACTATAGCTGGTGCGATTATGGACACACCCAGTAGGCGAATCTCGTTCTCCTACATTGACAAAGAGCGTATACTACAAAGCCATTCCTACTGGAGGAGCTCCCACACATGTCTCTTTGCATCACTGTTGTCACGGGAGAGATGTTAGTGATTGATCTGTTGGCGAAGCCTTATGATGAGCCAACTGTCATAGATCTTTTAGATGCCCTTCTATCATCACCAAGAAAGACATCAAAACAGTAAGGCAAAAGAAGGTGAAGAACAAGAGAATCGAGAGTGCTACCCATGTGACTCTTACCCCTAGAAGTGTGATGGAGATATGATTGAATATAAGGTGAAGTGCAAGGGAACCTCAAAACCATTCTCTAAGGTTAGAGTTACTCCCTCCTTAGAGCTGAAAGAGAAAGGAAAGGATGTTGCGGAGGGTATGTTGAGCAGAACTCTGAAGCTTGAGATGTCTGGTTGTGGAGCTTACTTCGGGGTTAGTTCTCAACCCGATCCTGACTGATAGCTGAGCCCCGACACGGTCAAGCTAATGACATTAAACAAGCGCTTAGTGGAGGCAAACCCACTGGTAAGTCTGTACATAAGTCTTCAATTTCTTTTGATTTTTGTTTTTGGGTTTTTGTGTTTCACGTGAAGGAGGTCAGATGAGCTGATCGATCGATACCACGTAGTGTCGATCGACACCACCCTGATTTATAATAAAAAAAAATGGAGGGTGAACGTGTAGTTGAATTTCTCTTACGAAGAGGTTTCTGTCGACTCAAGCCTGGTATCGATCAATACCAGTGCTGTGTGATCGGTCGACGCTCCTCCACATACGGGTAACTTTTTTGACTTTCACGTGTCCACTTAGTTCTTTTTGATTTGTTTTACTGACTCTAGGCTTAATAACACTGGGACAGTGTGTTTAAGTCTGAGAGAGGTAGTTGCTACAACGTGTTTTTTTTTCTTAGAGTCAGTCGTTTTTGAGTCAAAATTGTTTTATTGAGTCAAACCTGTTGGAGATTATGATCTTTTTCTTGAATCTATTGTTCTGACCTTGCTTTTGAGTGACCATAGTACAGAATCAGTTATAGATCGACTAATGAAAAATCCAAACACTGACCAGTTGACTAGAAGACACCCATGTCTCCAGTAGAGTCCTTCCAAAGCCTAAGCCAAATTATGCACTTCATCGTTGTGGTTAGTGTTTATAGAGCTTGATCCATCATTCATATCTGACAAAGGAAACCCATGTGTTTGAAAATAATGGTATACCTCTCCCTAACATACGTTTGGTAAATAAGATGCATAAAAGATGAGATGATTTCCGCGAGTAGAGGGCTAGGAAAATTTCCAGTGATCCCATTATTCTACTTGGATAAGAATGATCACACAAAGGTTGGAAGCGAGGGTAGGAATATTTCCTGGACCCTATTAATTCGTCAAAGCCTTTGATACATTGTATTCACAAATAACAAGACAATTTAAAATCAAGTAGTGAGATCAGTGAGGAAGTACGCTAAGGCTTAGGGAAATTGCCAGGCAAAATTGAAATTGTTAAATCAAATCAAATGTCAGGAATGAAATAAGCACCGCTCTTGAACTTGAAACACAGATGTAAAGTAAACCAATTGTCGTTGCGAAGACTATCTATGTCTAAACCTAGAATTCCAAATTTCTTTGCAAATTCTATGAATTCAAACAAGCATTAACGATCAAGTTCAATTGTTCACAAAATCCTAAACCAAATTTCTTTGCGAGTAGGTCTTTTGCTCACCAACACTAGTTCAGGAAACTAATCACACTTTCGTGTCAACTAATCAACCTAATATCAGATTCTAGTTCGCGAGGCTAGAATCAGCGTTAATCTCAAGTCTAGGTGAAGAACTCTATTGATTTTTCTAACAATTTATCTAATTTAACAATTCATCAAATACCTTTGAATAACCCTAATCCTAACAGGGAATCTACTCAGACATGGTGAATAAAACAAACATCATGAATAAAATAGATATCAAAAAGTAAAATAGAGTAAGAATACAAAGAGAGTTCAAGGTTCTTCTCCCAAAACTCAATTGTATTAATACTTTCTCTCCAAGAATCAATGTCTGCCTCCTAGAGGCTGAAAACCCTAATTTTATAACTAAAACACGTTTTGGATTTCATATCAAAAATAAGGGAATCTTCTGTTTCTTTTCGGGTCTTCTGAAGAATGTGCGTTCTGAGTATCGGTATCGACCGACACCACTAATGGTATCGACCGATACTAGGATCTCCAGTTGTGTTTCTTCTGGATGATGGTGTCGATAGACACTATATGGGTGTCGATTGATACTGAGCTTCAGGCTTCGAACTGCTTCAGCTCCGAAGTGCTTTAGAAGCTTCGATAAATCCAAACTAGCTCCAATTACGCCTAATTCCTGAAAAGACTCTGAAAGATTCTAAAAATACTTATAAAACTCGATAAAAAGATTTATATCATGGTTAAAAACGGGTAAAAACCATGATATATGAACTCCCCCAGACTTAGTCTTTGCTTGCCCTTAAGCAAACAGAAAACCAAACCAGAGAAAGTGGTTTGAAAACACGGAGACTCACCTGTTCTTGAAACATTGTAATGACAGGTTTTCCAAACTTCCAGATGTCACCTAATCAGTTTCAGATCTAACCACCATGTACTTCTCTGTAGACATTCGCAATTTCCCAGATTCCACACATTATCTCAAAGCATCAACATACTAAATCCTTCATTGCCGTTTCATAATTGTTGCTGATGTTAAAGAACCTTATAGATTCTTCCTCATGCGATATCATGACCAAGGAACCACCCAAGTTTTATGCTTTGGTATTGTTTTCCTCTCTCCCAGGCTTATCTCTTTTTATGCTGTTGATTTTGGATTAAGCTTTGCATATACAAATCAAGGTTTGAGACATCAGTATTGATGGTAATTGCCACTGAATCCCTGGTTCTCCCCTCTCAAAGTATCAAAGGTCTTAGGCGAACAATGGGGTCTCAGGAAATGTTCCTACCCCTCGCTTCAAACCTTTGTGTGATCATTCCTTATCCAAGTAGAACAATGGGATCAAAGGAAGTGTTCCTAGCCCTCTACTCAGCGGAAAACATCTCATCTTTAAAGCATTTTATGTATCATCGTGTGTCAAGGGAGAGGTATAACAAAATTTTCAAACGCATGGGTTCCTTTGTCAGATATGAATGATAAATCAAGTTCTGTAAACACCAACCTCAGGAATAAAGTGCATAATTTGGCTCAGGATTTAGAAGAAATTTGCTGGAGACATAGGTGTCTTCTAGTCAACTGGTCAGTATTTAGATTTTCCATTAGTCGATCTTAGAACTGATTCTGTAACATTGGTTACTTAATCAGAGCAATGAATTCAAGCAAAAGTTCATAATCTCCAACAGGTTTTGACTCAAGAAAATAAAATTTTGACTCAAAAATGACTGACTCTAAGAAAAACAAACACAATGTCAGTAGCTACCTCCCCCAGACTTAAACAACACTGTCCCCATTGTTATCTAGCCCAGAGAAGGCAAAAGAAAGCAAAAGAACAGAATGGCTGAAGGGTTTTGCAAAGGTACCGTGGTTCAGTTTGGGTATCGATCGATGTAACCAGTATCGACCGATGCTTGCTGTGTATCGACCGATACCAGTACTGTTTCGATCGATACTAAGGTCCTTTTTTTGTGAGACTGATGCCCAAAATCGTGTCCAGAGAGCCAAATGTTAGATGAAGCACTGTTGGATCACTAGAGCACAAGTTAGAAGCAACATAATCATAAGATAGCCACAAGTTCAATGAGTACTGACAATGAGATCGAAAAGTTCAAAATGAAAGACAAACAAAAGAAAAAGAACAGGGAAAGGGAAATCGTGAAACCCAGGAAACAGAGTCTAGTCATCAGAGTCATCGGTGTAGGACACAGCGTAGCGGGATGAAGGGCCGGGTGTGGAGGTGTGGGTAAAAGTAGACAACATGCAGCGGCAACGAGAAATAGCTGGCCAAATGCTCTGTAAGCTCTCCACGACGTACCGCTGAAAGGAGGCGGTCTCCATCGGCATATCCAGTGGTGGAGGAAATAAAGGGGCAGGAGCAGATGTCTGGTGATGCTGTGAACGGCGGGGTTGACTTCCAGCAAAGTCAGCTGCGGGTGTGGCATCAGTAGAAGTCGGAGTAGATGGGAGGCGTGGCAGACCACGTACACGTGTAGCCGGAGCAACCGAAAGTAAGCTAGGATCTGGATCTAATCGCAGCTTGAAAACATCGCCTGCAATGGTGGTCAAAGCACGGTTGGGCAGGTACACAAAGAGCTCACCGTTGTTTGTAGGGAGACACCAACGGCGGGTTGGCTTCAGCCAACGCATGTGCTGCAGATGCTGCTCGTCCATGAGGGAGCGAGCTGTGACAATCGAACACTCTGAAATGGAGATGACAAAATGCTCGAAGATGGGAGTGAGGAGGCTGCGAACCGACTCGGTCTTCCGCGCCGAGTAGTAGTTACGTCCAGAGAATGGTTTGGTCTTCAAAGATATCAGGTGGTGCGCAAAGACGGCGCCCATGTTAACCGCGAGGTTCAACTCGGGCCACTCATATCTATCCTCAGGGATGAGGTCGTCGATAGCCTTGTACAATAGGATCAGCTCCGATATCCTCTACTTGTTTGGCTCCATCTTGCAAAGAAGACTGTTGCTCAGAATACGGACGATGCAACAAAGAGTGGGATGGTGAACGTCCATCTGCGTCGTAGTCTTAGAGTGATATGCTCTCAGATCAATGTGTCTCCAGAAGACCTGCACATCATTAAACTGGGGAGGCAGAGCTACCTGCTGGAGATCGCGGTCGAAACCGTAGATGTCGCAGAGATCAGGGATTGGTAGCCTGTAACGGATCCCTCGAATCAGGAAGGTCAGAGTGTCCTCCAAAGCATTGAGGTAGACCTCGTCTCTGTAGTAGACTCGTGTTGTAGCAAGGAATTGGCGAACAAGGTCGGGGTAGAGATCATACTGTCGCGAGTATAATGTCCCTAAACCGATCTTATCGAGCATGGTAGAGAGATCCACGTCGATGCCTAGACGGCGCATGGTGTGAGGATCGATGTAGTGCGTAGGGACCACATCAACACCCAGCCACTCGTTGTAGAACAACGTGTCATAGTCATCCCACTCGTCGGCGATGGGTCGATAAATGCAGGCGTCGCTCTTGGTCTCCTCTTTGGGCAAACCTGCCCAAACACGGCTCGGGATAATCCTCTTCCCTTCCAACTTAGGCCAGGGAGGCCTAGCAGCAACAACAGGGGCAGAGGGAGATGGTGAGCGGCGTGGCGCAGCTCTCAGGTCACTGATGTGAACCTCAAGAAAACTCTGAAGACCAGTGGCATCGGTGAAACCACCCTTCAGAACTCTGTAATGATCCCTGGTCAGACAAGCTGTCACGACGCCGACATGCCAGAACAATCCACAGAAAGCTTCCACCTTGTCATGGAGGTTGAACTCGCGGCATGGTGGATTGGAACCGGAGGCTTCTGAATGACGTGCCTTCTTGCGGGGAGCAATCTGTGGATTAAGACAAAGCCAATACCAAATTACTACAACGTCATACATATATCACATAAGAGCAGATGAGTAATTCAACAGATATCAACAAATGCATCGTATTCAACCTCAACCATCACAACATATTAACGAAATGCTCAAGTTAAGTCATCCTTATCAATTTATGTCCCATTCCTCTAGAGCTATTCACGAAAGGAGGCAATGCAGGAAAACAAAAACAGAGGAAACAGAAATCACAACATTTCAAACCTGCCAACGAATCCAAGAGTTAGGGTTTTGAGTGCATTACCTTATGGATCGAAAGAGTGAGTGGTAGGATGATAATGAGGGTAAAAATCCGAGTAGAATAGGATTTAAAATCGAGCAAAATGGTTAAGAAATGGAGAAATGGTGAGAGAGAACCGAATGGAGCGGCAGCGTCGATCGATGGAGGAGTGAGGGAGTGAAAAAGAAAACCCGAAGGTTTTATAGAAAAACTTACATGGTTGCTGGGTATCGACCGATACCGTAAGTGGTATCGATCGATGCTCGCGTCATGATAGCACAATTATTCTATGGTCTCGGTATCGATCGATACTTCCTGGGTGTCGATTGATGCTTGTCATCTGAACCTGGTTCACGTGAAGACACAAGACAAAAACAAAAACAAAAATGAAAGGAAAAGCTTATGTACAGACTCACCAGTGGGTTGCCTTCCACCAAGCGCTAGTTTAATGTTCTTAGCTTGACATTGGGATCATTCAGGCAGCTGGTGGTTCAGGCAGCTGGTGGTTCAGCCAGAGGCAGGATGTGGCCATCTGGAATGGTGGCTTTCGCCCAATAGTGTTTCACCCGTTGTCCATTTACAGTGAATTCTTTTCCCTCAGAATTTACCAACACGATTGCACCGTATGGGCGGACTTCTTTGATTGTGAAGGGACCAGACCAACGAGAACGCAATTTCCCAGGAAATAACTATAAACAAGAGTTGTACAGAAGTACCTGGTCATTTGGTTCAAAGTGGCGAGAAAGGATCTTTTTGTCGTGATAGGCTTTAGTCCTTTCCTTGTACAGCTTGGAGTTCTCATAGGCGAGGTGTCTGATCTCATCCAATTCATTTAGTTGAACCAATCGCCTTTGAGCAGCAGTCTTGATGTCGAAATTCATCAATTTGGTAGCCCATGCTGCTTTGTGCTCGATCTCAACTGGAAGATGACATGCCTTCCCGTACAGCAAATGGAATGGCGTGGTGCCGAGTCGTGTCTTGAACGCGTTCCGGTAAGCCCAAAGAGCGTCGTCGAGTTTCACTGCCCAATCTTTCCGTGTTGCGCCAACTGTCTTCTCCAAAATCTCTTTGATTTGTCTGTTAGAGACCTTGACTTGTCCGCTGGTCTGCGGGTGATAAGGTGAGGCAACGCGGTGATGCACGCCGTACTTTCTCAGCAAATTTTCGAAGATCTTGTTGAAAAAGTGAGTGCCACCATCACTTATAACAACTCGAGGTACTCCAAATCGAAGGAAGATAATGATCTTGAACAGTTTCAAAACGACAGAGGAGTCGTTGGTAGGACTAGCAATCGCTTCCACCCATTTGGAGACATAATCGACGGTAACCAAGATGTACTTGTTCTGTCGCGATAGAGGGAACGGTCCCATAAAATCAATGCCCCATCAATCGAAAACTTCTACTTCAAGTATGAAATTCTGTGGCATCTCATGTCGCTTGCTGATCTTTCCTCTTCTCTGACACACATCGCAATGTGAAATATAAGTGTGAGCATCCTTGAACAGTGTAGGCTACCAGAAACCAGCTTGCAGTACCTTAGAAACGGTTTTCAATGTGGCGAAGTGTCCAACATACTCAGATCCATGGCAGTGATACAGAACTTCTGGCACCTCAGTCTCAGCGAAACATCTTCTGTAAATCCCATCAGAGCAGTGCTTGTACAGGTATGGTTGATCCCAAAAGAAACGTCTGACATCTCGCATAAATTTCTTTTTAGCGTACTTTTTGAGATGCTTAGGCTCGTAATCTGCAGCAAGATAATTAGCTATGTCAGCATGCCAAGGTTCAGTAGGAGTAGTGACAGCCAAAGATTCCTCAGCAGAAGAGTGATCTGCAGTCGAAACCGCACTGGAAGATAGCTGGTATCGACCAACACTGAATGAGTGTCGATCGATGCTGACATTTTGGACAGATTGCAAAATCTCGTGAGGGTGGTGTCGATCGATACTACTGGGGTGTCGATCGATGCTTGCATTTTGCACGGGCAAAGTCGTAGCAAAGTTATGTCGAATTCCAGTTTCTTTGAAGTAGATCCTCTCCTCAGGTAAAGAATCATCAATAGGCACGGCTTCATTGATCCGCATTCGTGAGAGATTGTTTGCAACCCCATTCTCCACTCATTGGTTATCTTTGATCTCGATGTCGAAACCTTGGAGCAGTAGAACCCATCGGCATAAACAAGGTTTCAGATCCTTGTTCTGCAACAGATACTTGAGAGCAGCGTGGTCTGTATGAACGATCACCTTACTTCCAATAAGATAAGAGCAAAAATTTTCAAAAGAAAACACAACGTCCGGCTGGCGTAGTATATGACATGAAGCTTCTTGTCCTTCCTCTGTCCCAAAACTGACCCAACTGCAAAATCGCTCGCATCACACATGATCTCAAAGGGGAGGTTCCAATCTGGCGGCTGAACAATAAGAGCAGTAACTAATGCCTTCTTGATCTGTTCGAATGCGACTAGACACTCTGGTGTAAAATCGAAGGTGACATCCTTACAGAGAAGAGCAGTGAGCAAGGAAACTTTGAATGTCTTTCACGGATGTTGGTGGCAGGAGGCTTGTCATAACCTGAATTTTGGCTTTATCAACTTCAATCCCAACTTTTGAAACCTTGTGTCCCAAAACAATGCCTTCTTGAACCATAAAGTGACACTTCTCCCAGTTCAGAACTAGATTTTTCTCTTTGCAGCGTTAAGTACCTTGCATAAGTTGTCTAGGCAGCCCTTAAATGAACCCATAAATTGAAAAGTCATCCATAAACACCTCCATGAACTCCTCGATCATATCTGAGAAATTGACATCATACATCTCTAGAAGGTGGCTGGAGCGTTACACAACCCAAACGACATTCTCCTGTAAGCGAACGTGTCGTAGGGACAAGTGAACGTCGTCTTCTCTTGATCATCTGGATGTATCGGAATTTGGAAAAAGCCAGAGTATCCATCCAGGAAGCAATAGTATGGGTGACTTGCCAACCTCTCTAGCATTTGATCGATGAATGGTAATGGGAAGTGATCTTTCCTTGTAGCCGCATTCAACTTCCTGTAATCAATACACATGCGGTGCCCAGTGATCGTTCTTGTCGGAATCAGCTCATCTTTCTCATTCTTTACCACGGTAAATCCTCCTTCTTAGGGACGACATGAACTGGACTGACCCAACTGCTGTCAAAGATGGCATAGATGATTCCTGCTTCCAAAAGTTTTCTTGATTTCTTTCTTTACTACTTCCTTCAGATTCGGGTTAAGCCTCCTCTGATGTTCGATTGAAGCTTTCGACTCATCCTCCAAATGGATCCGATACATGCACAAATCTGGTGATATACCTGAAATGTCATCAAGAGAATAACCGAGAGCATTGCGATACTTGCGCAGCTTGCTCAGCAGTAAAGCGACCTCTTCATTCTTTAAAGAAGAATTAACAATCACAGGATATGTGGAGTTAGGGCCAATAAAAACATACCTCAGGTTGGCGGGGAGTGGTTTAAGATCGAGTTTAGGAGCTCTCTCCTCACTCCAATCGCTGAACGAACCAGATCTGGCACGAGAGACAGCCAGCTCCTCTGGTAGAAATAGTTGGTGTCGATCGATGCTTCAACACTACTGTCAAGGACCGTGGCGTATCCAGTAGCAACCTCACTGAAATCTATCTCTATTTGAGCCGAACAAACCAGTGCTCTCTCCAATGGGTTCTCAGGGTGCAGCCGCATGAAGTACTCATCCGATATATCATTGAAGGTATCGATGAAGAATGTCTGCCCATCTTTGGTTGGCATTTTCATCATCTTTTCCATGTTGAAAGTCATGATCAGATCACCAATGTTAAAGAATATTCTCTCATTCTTGCAGTCGATCAGGGTGCCTGCTGTGGCTAGGAAACGTCTGCCCAAGATCAGTGAATCTCTTGGTTCAGCATCGTACTCTAGGACTATGAAATCAGTCAGAACTAAGCAGTCTCCGATCGTAATTGGAATGTCCTCGAGTAATCCTTCGGGAAATCGCAATGAGCGGTCAGCAAGAATTAGGGAGATCCTAGTAGGTGTGAAGTCTATCATCCCCATTCTCTTAGCTACCGAGTATGACATGAGGTTTACACTGGAACCAAGATCGCAAAGGGAGCATTCAAACCTCTCAGTGAAAATTGTGCAATCCAAAACAAAACTTCCAGGGTCTGGTAGTTTTTCTGGAATCTTGTTGAGAAGAATTGCACTGCACTAGTGAGTGATTCTCAGTACTCCTTCCTCAAGATTCACATTGCTTGACACCATCCTCTTGATGTACCTTCTGAAAGCTGGTGAAGTCATGATAGCATCGACGAACGGGAGTTCAACAACCAACTTTTCTAGCATTGCCTTGCATCTGGCCTCTTCTATTTCTTTCTAAGTCTTGGCAGGGGGTCGAGGGAAAGGTATCTTAGGAACGTAGACTCTCCCAATGTGTCATGTGGACTGCTTCCTCTCAATGTCTAGACTGGTATCGATCGACACTGGGGGAGTGTCGATCGATGCTTGTGGTTGTGAAATGGATCCTGCAAAACTTTGAACGGATGTCGATCGATGGTGGTTGGTATCGAACGATACTGGATGAGTGTCGATCGATATTGGAGTATTTCCAGGAATCTCATCGTCGTCGTCTCTAGCAAGATCGACGAGCTGCTTCGTAGAGTAGGTTTTCTTCACCTCTAGAATGACCTCTCTTCCACTTCTCAAGGTAATAGTATGAACGTGTTCCCTTGGATTCTCCGTTTTTCCTGGATGGAAACCATCCTGTCTCTTAATTGTTTCTGCAGTCTGGGCAACTTGAGTTTCCAGCTTCTTCTGATGAATGTTGAGAGCTTCGATTTTTCCATTCAGGTCAGTGTACAAGGCATCCATCTTCCCATTGAAATCGACAGTCATCTTCTGCTTCCCCTCAAGAATCTGCTCAAGCATGGTTTCAACCTTGCTTTCCTGAGTCATGGGAGGTGGTGTCTGGTAAGATGAATTCCTATAGGTGCGAGTGTACCCACTGTTCTGAAATGGTTTCTAAGCAAAGGAGTTTGCTCCAAAATTCGTGGACTTATAGTCAGACTTGAATCCTCCTCTCTGAG
This sequence comes from Crucihimalaya himalaica, assembly GCA_004349715.1. NCBI lineage: Eukaryota > Viridiplantae > Streptophyta > Magnoliopsida > Brassicales > Brassicaceae > Crucihimalaya > Crucihimalaya himalaica. The sequence continues at coordinate 976,337 of SMJT01000048.1, forward strand.
AGTTGTTGGTGAAACCGCGGTTGTACGACGAATTCTGAAATCCATTACCACCAATGTAGTTGACATCCTCTGCTTCACCTTCATCGACGTTCTCGACTTCTTCAGCAAAATGCACTGCCTTCTGCTACTTGCCTTTCAACAAATTGTGAACCGAATCCAGCTTCGCATGTACCTCAGCAATCTGCAGTCCGTCGACGTTCCCATTCTGCTTCTTTCGCTCGTAGTCGGCATTCTTGGTGCTGTTGCTAGATGCCAATTTCTCAATCAGTATGTAAGCATCTTCAGGATACCTCGTGTTGACATTTCAATTGCTTGCAGCCTCCAAAGCCATCCGATACCTCCAATCGATTCCTCTGAAGAAGATACCCAATAACTGAACTTGTGAGAAACCGTGGTGAGGACAATCCCTCTGATAAGACCGAAATCGAACCCAAGCAGTCTTGAATGCCTCAGTGGCTCCCTGAGAAAACTGGGAGATCTTGTTCTTGAGCTCTTCGGATCTCGCATCATCATAGAAATTGTTCAGGAACGCATTCTTAGTCTCCTCCCAAGTAGTCAGAGATCTTGGAGGCAACTGCTTCAACCAGTAAGCTGCATCTCCACCAAGAGATTATGGGAAAAGCTTACAGAAAAGGAACTCATTGGGCACTCCATTGTAGTTGATACTGGTGACCAAATCTTCGAACCTCTCGATATGATCCATGGGATGCTCATGAGAAAGACCATGAAAAGGGTGCTGGCCTACAAGAGTGTAGTATGCAGGCTTCAGCTCAAAGTCGTTTCTCTGAAAAGTGGGAATACGAATGGCAGACCGATTAGCATAAAACTGGTCTGGTCTGTTGTACTCCCCAATCGTTCTGGCGCGATTGACCAGAGCATTCCCAACATTCCCACGCACAGCTGGTGGGATAATCTCATTAGCTACCAGTGCAGGGACATCGACGTTTCCTTCTGCATCGAGCCTTTGTCCTTGCTCGTCACATAGGTGACCTTCCTGATCTCTCAAAACCCCAGCTTCATCACGAGCGAGCACAATCGGATTGTTCATCTCTACTTGTTTCTTTTGCTTTCTGATCGTGCGCTCTAAATCAGCTAGCTCTTTGTTAGATAGATTGGTCAACTACTTGTTCTTGCTTCTTCTGGTCTCACGATGTTGCATACACCTGAAACACAGAAATCAAATCGCGTAAGTAACAGGAATTAAAACGAGTATCGATCGATACCTGAAGGGTGTCAATTGATGCTCGACAACTTAGTCGAAATTCTAAACCGAAATCTAATGGTGAAATTAGAGTCCCCGGCAACGGCGCCAAAATTTGATATGCTCAAATATAATACCCTAAAGTATCTAAGCAGTAATTGTAGTATTCTAGGGGTCGAACCACAAAGACTCAAGATTGTCACTCAATAAATTCCAGAATGTGAGTTAAGCTAAGCAAAATAAATGTAATCACAAATAACAAGACAATTTAAAATCAAGTAGTGAGATCAGTAAGGAAGACGCTAGGCTTAGGGAAATTTGCAGGCAAATCAGAATTGTCAATCAAATCAAATGTCAGGAATGAAATAAGCATCGCTCTTGAACTTGAAACACATATGTAAAGTAAACCAACTGTCGTTGCGAAGACTATATATATCTAAACCTAGAATTCAAAATTTCTTTGCAAATTCTATAAATTCAAACAAGCATTAATGATCAAGTTCAATTGTTCACAAAATCCTAAACCAAATTTCTTTGCGAGTAGGTCTTTTGCTCACCAAACACTAGTTCATAAAACTAATCACACTTTTGTGTCAACTAATCAACCTAATATCAGATTCTAGTTCGCGAGGCTAGAATAAGCATTAATCTCAAGTCTAGGTGAAGAACTCTATAGATTTTTCCTAACAATTAAATCTAATTTAACAATTCATCAAATACTTTTAAATAACCTTAAACATAACAAGGAATCTACTCAGACATGGTGAATAAAACAAACATCATGAATAAAATAGATATCATAAAGTAAAATAGAGTAAGAATACAAAGAGAGTTCAAGGTTCTTCTCCCAAAACTCAATTGCAAGAATACTCTCTCTCCAAGAATCAATGTCTGCCTCCTAGAGGCTGAAAAACCTAATTTTATAACTAAAACACGTTTTGGATTTCATATCAAAAATAAGGAAATCTTATGTTTCTTTTCGGGCCTTCTGAAGAATGTGCGTTCTGACTATCGGTATTGACCGACACCACTAATGGTATCGGCCGATACTAGGATCTCCAGTTGTGTTTCTTCTGGATGTGGGTGTCGATAGACACTATATGGGTGTCGATCGATACTGAGCTTCAGGCTTCGAACTGCTTCAGCTCCGAAGTGCTTTAGAAGCTTCGATAAATCCAAACTAGCTCCAATTGCGCCTAATTCTTGAAAAGACTCTGAAAGACTCTAAAACTACTTATAAGACTCGATAAAAAGATTTATATCATGGTTAAAAACGGGTAAAAATCATGATATATCAATAATTCTGCGCAACAAGAGTTGGTAAAAGCGTGGCAATCTAGCCTAGGTGAGAAAGGTACCTCTATGCAACTAGAAGTGGTGGAAGCTTTGTGAACATATCGATCCTTCACTTAATGCTTGACAAAGATCTTGATAATAAACGAGAGTTTTTGTTAGGGTTGTTTAGTTTAGTACGCTATCACTAAAAGATATGGTAACCGACCTTTATGATTGAGTTCGAGAGGGGATTTACTGCTTTTTCAAAAATATTGCATGTTGTTTAGAAGTTCTAGAAGATTCCCTTTAACCCAATATTCTACGCATTGCTTTTACTTTATTTATTTTCTTTACTAAAAGAAAAAAAAATCATATTTGCTTGTCGTAGCTAAGTTTTAACTATTATAATCTATAATGTATTTGTATTTTTGTCCTTATGGCTTTGATCCCTAAATATTACAGTGGTGTAATCGTAAAATTGTGGTATTCATTTGGGATAAAACTTACATCTGACAACAAAACAGAGGGGGATTGCTTTGGAAAGTAGATGGGGATATCACGTCCAAGGTTTTAGACTTGATTTTTTAATCAATGGTATCAAACTTAGTTATGGGCTTCCTCTAAGTATGAAGAGGATGGTAGAAGATTCTCCACCTGTGTATGTTCGGAATGATTTTCAAGAACACACGTTTATGAAGAAAAATCAAGAAGATCCTGAGTTGATTTGTTTGCATGTAACAGCGAGTGAATGTATTTTATTTACCGCTTTGCTAAGTCTTTTCCATATTCACGTTTCAGTATGGGAAAGACTTAGTTGTAGCTGTAGTATGTTAGGGGTCGAACCACAAAGACTCAAGAATTCACTCAATAGATATTAATACTCGAATTAAGCTAAGCGAACAAAGTAATGCAGGAAATAAGCAGCAGAATATAAGAGTTGTAAGATCAATGGAGGAAAGCGCTAAGCCTAAGGAAATTCTCCGGTAAATCAGAATTGCATATCAAATAGAATGTCAGGAGGATATTAAGCACTGTTCTTGAACTTGAAACACAAATGTAAAATCAACCAATCGTCGCTGCGAAGATTATCTATGTCTAAACCTAGAATTCCAAATTTCTTTGCAAATCCTATGAATTCAAACAAGCATTAATGATCAGGTTCAATTGTTCACAAAATCCTAAACCAAATTTCTTTGTGAATAGGTCTTTTGCTCATCTAACACTAGTTCAGGCAATCAATCACACTTTCGTGCCAATCAAACAACCTAAGATCAGATTCTAGGTCACGAAGCTAGAATAAGCAGTAATCACAAGTCTAGATGAAGAACTCTATTGAATTTCTCCTATCTATTCAGATCAACCTAACAATTCATCAAACACCTTTGAATAACCCTAAACCTAACAAAGAATCTACTCAGACATGGTGAATGAAGCAAACATCATGAATAAAATAGATTGCATAAAAGAGTAGAGTACAGAGTAACAAGGGTTCGAAATCTTCTCTCTCAGGAACAGAGTTTCTGACTTCTCTCCTTCTCTCCAAAACTCGAATAATGAATAAAATCCAGTCTCTTCTAAGTTTTCAGAATAATGATAAAAACTTCCTCTCAAAGTGGCTAAAAACCTTAAATATAATGATAAAACACGTTCTGGGCTTAATTGTAAATAATAGGAACTTCTGGGCCAAGTTGCGGAATCTTCAAACTTGTAAAATCGCGTGTTTTCTTTTCCTGCAGTCGGTGTTGATCGATACTGGGTTGGTGTCGGTCGATACCAGGACTCTGTGCTCGCCAGACTAGACTGTCTTCACGAAAACTTGTAAAACTTTTGATCGCACCGTTAGAATGGCCTTAAACCACTTCCAAATGAAAGCTAATCCATTGATCTGTCTTGTATCCAAATTTGAGCTCAATCCAACGGTGATAAATTATTCAACAAACGCCAAAAAGCTCCAGAATGCTCCAAAAGCTCCTATTAAGCTCCAAACGTGCCAAAACCTGAAAAGACTCAAAAAGACTACAAAAATATTAGAAATAATCTGAAAACAAGACCTACATCATGGCTAAAAACAGGTAAAAATCATGATATATTAGTATAAGCAAAGATTCAAGTTTGGGGGAATTTGTTAACCCCTATTTTTACTGATTTCTTTAGGTCTTTTTGTGACTATTATTGCGTCTTTTAACCGAGAACAATATGGTTTTGAGTCTTTTTTGTATTTTATTGGAAAATGGGCTTGAAGACCAAAGAGAAGGGATTTAGAGCTAAAATGGGCTTCTATAAGATTAAATGGACTTTGAGAGGAATAAATGGGCTTCCAGAAGATCAAGCTTCAAGATAGACCAGAAGGAAGAAGTGTTCAAAGCCGCATACCGATCGGTTAAGACAAGGACCGATTGGTTGGCGTGTATTTGTCAAGTTTCCATTTTATCTCTTTTGGAAATTTTACATTTTTCTCTACTCCCTAAGCACTATATAAAGGGGCTTCGACCCTCAGTTGTAGATACACCAAGCCATTGAGCAATAAACTCATTGTAAATACTCTTCTTCTAGGTTTATGTTTCTTTTAAGAGTTTTGTCTTTAGTTTAGTAGTAGAGTTAGTAGTATGTCTATGAGTACTTCATATTTGTGCTACTATATCTCTACCACGGTAGATATGATTCTTTGTTAGGTTGTAGAGTTCTTTTTAGGTAGTTTTAAATATGTAACTATGTATGATATGAGAATGATGTTTAGATTCTTTGCCTAGGTTGATTTTAATGCTTATTCTAGACTGATCGCTGAGTATGCCATTAGACGTTTCTAGACACGTGACTGTGCAATGGAACATTGGATTGTAACCTAAGTGAGCAAAGTATTCCTAAACAAGTGACATTGCTAGGTAGCTTTGTGAACCTGTCAGTCCCATACATAATGTTTGCTTAAATTCTGAAAGTAAACTAAAGTTTTTGTTAGGATTGCTTGCATAGTAGTTATCATCACTAAGGAATTAGGATAGCTAACATTTGTGATTGAGTTCTAGGATGGTTTATAATGTTTTCTCTTATGCGTGCATAATACTATTTTAGAATTGCTTAGGGTTCTCAGTGCCTAATTTATCTATCTCTATTCATATTAATCTATTAGAAAACATAAAAATCATAATTAATTTCCTTAGCCAAATTTTAGTTATTATAATCCATAGTGTAGTCGTTTTGGTTTCTGTGGATCGATCCCTAAGTACTAGAGCGGTGTATCGTACACTTGCGATAATATTTGGGATAAAAATTTATGCACAACAATATTCGCAGGTTTGTTTAAATTTGCAGCTTTATTCATAAGATCATGGATTTGCGTGTTACTTGCATATTTGTTTGTTAGTTGATCTGCTCAAAATAATACCCTAAGGATACTAAAGCAGTGGCTGCAGTATAGTAGGGTTCGAACCACAAAGACTCAGAGAATCACACAATAGATTTCAAGAATCAAATTACGCTAAGCCAAATCAATCAAGCGAGAATATAAATATGCAGAATTAAAAGATGTAAAATCAATGGAGAGGATATAGGCCTAGAGTATTTCTTAGGAAATCAAGGAATGCTGACAAATTAATCAACAGGGTTCAGGTTAAGCACTGTTCTCGAACTCAAATCACTAAGATATAATTAACCAACTTTCGTTGCGAAAACTATCTAAATCTAAATCCTAGAATTCCAAATTTCTTTGCAAATCCTAAACATCTAAACCAGCTTTAATGTCCAAGTTTGATATGTTCACAAAATAATTAAACCAAATTTCTTTGCAGATAATTAGTTTGCTCACCCTAGGTTTTGTCAGGTTATCAATCTCACTTTCGTGACTAATCAACAATCTTAAAATCTAGATTCCAGATTCGTCAACCTAGAACTAGCTTTGAGAACAACCTATGGTGAAGAACTCAATAGATTATGAACCCTAACAGATCTACTCAGACATGCAGAATGAAGCAAACAACATGATTGAAAAGAAATCTTCTCTCCCGAACAGAGTTTCAGACTTGTCTCCCTCAAGAACCAAAGTAAAATAATGCCTAGAATAAAGTAAAATAATGCATAGAATAAAGCGTCTAATGAAGCGTAGCCTAAACAGGTGGCTGAAAACCCTATTTATAAGTCTAAAACACGTTCTGGGCTTTCTTGTAAATAATAAAGTCTTCTGGGCCAAGTTGCAGACTCTTAAAACTTGTAAAAACGCGTGTTTTCCCTTCCTGCAGTCGGTATCGATCGATACCAGCTGGTATCGGTCGATACCAGGACATTTCTGGTGTTTTGCCAGACTGGACTGTCTTCACGAAAACTGGCATAACTTTTGATCGCACCGTTGGAATGGCTTCAAACCACTTCCAAATGAAAGCTAATCCATTGATCTATCTCGTGTCCAACAAATGCCACAAAGCTCCAGAATGCTCTAAAACTCCAATTAAGCTCCAAACATGCTAAAACCTGAAAAGACTCTAAAAGACTACGAAAAGACTAGAAAGACTCGATAAAAAGGACTTATATCATGGTCTGAAACGGGTAAAAACCATGATATATCATTAGTCTTCGCAGATTTGTTTATATTACCTGCAGATTTGGTATGAGTCCTGATTTGTTAAATTTGAACAGTAAAGGCTGTAAAACCATATAGCATCCCCACAGTCCAAAAGCCAAACTCAGGTTTTCCCTCCTCTCTTCGTCTTTTCGTGTTCTTCGTGGTACAACTAGTGTGTCTTCAAGTTCGCTTCTATTTTCTTGTTTTCTAATCTCTCCTTCTACTTTCTTTGTTTGTTTCTCCTCGAGTGTTTGCTAAATATTTCGGGCTTCGTGTTCTTCGTTCTCTCATCAAACGTAGTTTTTGGTTTCTACTTTCTCTTCAAAATTGCGTGGCGAGATAATTTAGGTTTCTCAAATTGTGATGTCTTGTGCTTTCATGAGGTTCTGTTGTTGATTTACATTGTGTACAATGATTGAATAGTATGTCCTCGTTTCTGTTGATAGATAGATCCTTTTAGAAATTCAATTTGGCATCAGATTTTTTTTCAGTTAAGGATTTTTTGTTTCTTTCTCTTAAAGTATTGTTCCACTCTGTCTATTTTCTTCACAGCTATAAAAATGATTACTTGCAGATTTAGGAAATAAGACAAAACTTAGGCTTGCAGGAGAAAAGGACTTTTTATGAACTAGTGAAATAAGGTGAGTTCATCAATATGCCTAGAACCATAATCATGGTTTTAGCTTTGTTTTTATTGTTTTTTATTTCTCTTCACAGCTTTGTTCTATGTTTTTAGTTAATTTCTTGATCTACAAAGGAAAACAAATTCATAAACTACTAAAACAACACCATACCTTCTTCAAAACTCCCTCAGGTTTGCAATTTCAACATAACTTATTTTCTGACACAATAGAATATAACGTTACCATTGATTTATATTCCTAAGTCAACACTGAAGTTTGGATGTCACTCTAAATATAGCCACATACAATTATTAGTGAGACAACATATGCCTAGGTAAAAAAACATATGCCTAGGCAAAAACAATCCAATATTGAATTAATGAATCTGTTTCACATCTGTTTACAACACTATTAAGAAAATACCTATCAAGTATGCATTGATGATGCCATATTATATTTCATCAAAGATGACATAAGATTAATATTGGCTATTTTATTGTTCAGGTATTACTCTTATTTGAGTATCATTGATAATCTTATTGATTGTTCAAGTATTAGTTTTACTTGTTATTCAAGATGAGTCAATTCATACTACCCAAATTTGCAGATTTAGAATTTTTTGTAAATGTGTTGTAATTACTAAAGATGAGTTCATGTTTTTAGTTTGGAGTTTCCTTATATGACCACATCTCTTTGTTTTTGGTGCTTTGATTTGATTTACTTAGATGTGCCTTGTTCTTATTGTGAACATGAAATTGTAGGCAAAATGATAACAAATAGCGTGGAGCAAAGAATATCAATTGAAACTACCATGCATCTACAAAAATTTCAGTTCGAATGTGGATTCAAGAGTGTCAACCCTTGTTGAAGCTACTTGCTTCAAACACTTCTTCAGGCTTAACGAAAGTCAATTTAAGCAAAATTGGTCACTTCTTACTGCCTTGTCGTACTGTTATAATAAAAATAAAGATGTATTTTGTATTGGAGGGAAGAGAAATTTCTGTGTTGATTTCGGCCTAGAAGACATTTTCAATATTACTGGGCTTTCCATTGATGGGGAACATGTATTTTTTAGGAATTTGAGTAATCAAGTTAAATGCTAAGAGGATTTAAGCTTGAGTACAAACAATTAAGAATAAGAGAGTGTTTACTGAATTGTTCTTGTATATTTCTTATTAAATTTTTCTTATGTTACAACCAGATTATATCAGCCTTAATACATGAGAGCACTTAGTCATCAAAATATCTAAGGAAACCCTTATGGGAAGATAGCTCACTAAACCTTCAAGTGAGGTAATCTCCAAAATATCTTGCGCTTATAAGTCACTTGTGTGTATGCATGTGCTCTTCACCTCCTAGTTAGCTTGTCACGGACCAGCTTGTCATTGAGGTGCTTGTCACGGACTAACTTGTTCTTGATTCTTCAATTCAACACTCCCCCTCAAGATGGCTGGCCTATGGAAATCCATTAAGCCCATCTTGCTTTGAAGTTCATTGCACACTATAGATGTTGTTGCCTTAGTGAAGATATATGCCACTTGATCCGAACTTCGCACATAAGAGAGAATTATGAAACTTGCTTGAAATTTCTCTCTAATGTTTAGTCCTTTCATGAAATACTGAATTAGTAGCAATGTGCATCGCTGCTTGATTGTCACAACGTAACATAATTGGTTCAGATTGCTTCACTCCAAGATCTTCCAAGAAACTTTTCAGCCACATTAACTCACTGGTTATGTTCGCCATGGCTCTATACTCAGCCTCTGCTCTTGACCTTGAGACAACTTTTTGTTTCTTACTCTTCCAAGTTACTAATTTCCCTCAAAGAAATGTATAGTAGCCGGTTGTACTCTTCCTATCAAACTTGTCACCAGCCCAATTTGCATCACAATAGCCTACAACTTCTGAACCAATATTGTGACTCATCCACACACCTTTCCCTGGTGCGCCCTTGATATACTTTAGAATCCTCTCGGCCATTCTCCAACTATGTCTAGTAGGCGCTTGCATATATTGACTCACTTGGTTAACTGCAAAGCAAATGTCTGGTCTAGTAAGTGTCAAGTATATCAACTTACCCACCATCCTTTGATATTGCTTTACATCCGCAGCTATCTCCCCCTCAGATTCATCTTTATAGCTTTCTTCAAGAGGAGTTGTGGCTGGTTTTGAGCCTAAATTTCTTGTCTCTTTCAAGAGATCCAAAGCATTCTTTCTTTGAGATAGAAACAAACCATCATCGAACTTGCAAACTTCAATAACAAGAACATATTTGAGTTCTCCCAAATCTTTGATGTCAAAAGATCTCTTGAGAAGGTCTTTAGTTTGCCTAACACCATCACAATCATCACCAGTTATGATAAGGTCATCAACATAGATGAGAACCACCACCATACCTTTCTCCCCCTTTGTTGTGAAAAACTTATGATCAGCTTCTGATCTTTTAAATCCATCATCGAGTAGGCAGGTGCTTAACTTTTGGTACCATGCTCTTGGTGATTGTTTGAGACCATAAATGGCCTCTTTTAGCTTACACTTCAGGAGACACCATATAAACTTCCTCTTCTAAGGTGCCTTGGAGAAAGGCGTTCTTTACGTTCATTTGCCAAAGTTCCCAAGAGAGATTTGTAGCAATAGACAAAAAAACCCTCACAGAATGGAGTTTGGCAACCAGAGCAAATGTTTCTGTATAGTCCACCCCATACTTATGTGTATACCCCTTGGCAATAAGCCTAGCTTTATACCTTTCTATCTCACCAGTACTTGTATATTTTATGGTATACACCCATCTACAGCCAACAAGTTTCTTCTTGCTTGGTTTCTCCACAAGATCCCACATTTCATTTATGCTCATAGACTCCATTTCTTCCAACATAGCCTTGACCCAAACCTCACTCAAACATGGTTCCTTATAGGAGATTGGTACTTTATGTTGATCAATTTTAGATAAAAAACGCTTGATGCTTACTTGGAAGTGACGATATGGAGCACACACCTTGAATTGGATGAGCAACCATTTTGCTATTGTAGTAGACCCTTGTATTTTTCTAATTCTCTAGACCATATCTTACTATTTCACTTCTCCGTAGAGGTTGGGGCAACGCTAAGCTCTTCCATATCAGGCTCGGTTTAATCAGAATCATCTAAGGTTGTTTTCTCCTCTTCACTATCATCACTTGATTCAAGAAATACTTTCTAATTGTCAATATCACTTTTATCAATGTGTTCTTCATTTAAGGCCTCATTCTCTCTACCATCATATAGTAGTGTGCTTTGATAACTTCCACTACTGGCTATTGGAGACATTTTTGGACCGGCAAGGGTAGTTAATCCATCCATCAAAGCTCGCAAAGAAAATGCTCTATCAACAGACGATGTGAGGTCTTTCAAACTATCCCAATTCTTCTTCTCAAAGAAGCCTTTTTCTACATCAAATCTGACTTCTCTAAAAACATACATCCGCTTGGCCTCATGATCATAACACTTGTAGCCTTTCTGTGTGGTAGAATAACCAATGAACATGCACTTGGTGCCTTTTGCCTGAAGTTTGTTTCTCAAACTATCTGGTACAAAGACAAAGCAAACACAACCAAAGACTTTGAGATGATTAATTACTGGTTTTTTTTTGTTAAGTACCTCATATGGAGTTATGTCATTCAACTGCTTTGTTGGCAATCTATTGATCAAGTAACAAGATGTCATCACAACATCTGCCCAAAAACTCGTTGGTAATCCTTTATCAAACACCATTGTTCTAGACACTTCCATCAAGTGTCTATTCTTGCGTTCAGCCACTCTATTCTGTTAGGGTGTACGCACAAGAAGTTTGATGGACAATCCCATGGCTGCTCACAAACTCTCTAAAATGATTACTTGTGTATTCTCCACCGTTGTCACTTAACAATATCTTGATCTTTGTTTTGTATTGTGTTACCACATAATTGTAAAACTTGGTAAATGCTTTAAAAACAATGCTTTTTGAGGGCATAAAAGTGACCCATGTGTGCTTACTTTTCTCATCAATAAAGGAAACAAAGTACTTTATATTGATCTTTGGAAACACATGGAGCAGTCCATACATCAGTGTGAACTAAATCAAAGCACTCATTATACATCGTGGATAAGTCTTGATAAATGGTTCTACACTGTTTTCCTAATATGCAAGCTTCACAGCCTTGATCATCTTGAGTCAGATTTGGTACAACGAGCTTGAGAACCTTGGATTGAGGAAGACCAAGGCGAGCGTGCCATACTGAGCTAGGCCTCCGAGAGCTTAAAGCCACGCCAGCTTCAACAACCGGTTGCTTGTTGTTCAAAAATTCCAACTTCAATGGTCTTTCCCGATTAAATGTCCTAAAACCATAGATCATGAGGTGCAAACACAACCAAGCAATCTACATCTTTATTTGCTTTTCCAACAGATAACAAATTAGACACAAACTCATGCATGAAGAGAGCTTTAGTATTCTTGGTAAACAACTCTAGATCTTTGATCCCTCTAATCTTAATGTCTTATCCATTTGCTATCTTAACCTTCCCATTGTGAGGCTTAATATTTGACAATAATTCCCTCTCACTAAACATATGATGGGAAGCCCCTGAATCAATTATAACTGGTTTAAGAGTCATAGATGCAAGGAAGCTCTTACAGGATTCAGATTGCTTGGCAATGATCCTAATGAGAGCATTCAAGTCAGATCTTCTGACAACATCATCATTGTTGTTAGAAGTCCCCCCCCCCAGCGTTTCCCCTTGATGTCTGAACCTTCTCCTTTATATTTTTGGGCATCAAATGTGGATGGAGAGTCCAACATTTCTCTTTGGTGTGACCCTTCTTTTGGCAATGTTCACACCATATGTTCCACTTCCAAACCACTTCCAGGACATTTCTGGTGTTTTGCCAGACTGGACTGTCTTCACGAAAACTGGCATAACTTTTGATCGCACCGTTGGAATGGCTTCAAACCACTTCCAAATGAAAGCTAATCCATTGATCTATCTTGTGTCCAAATTTGAGCTCAATCCATCGGTGGAAACGTCTTCAACGAATGCCACAAAACTCCAGAATGCTCTAAAAACTCCAATTAAGCTCCAAACATGCTAAAACCTGAAAAGACTCTAAAAGACTACGAAAACACTAGAAAGACTCGATAAAAAGGACTTATATCATGGTCTGAAACGGGTAAAAACCATGATATATCAACTCCCCCAGACTTAACCTTTGATTGCCCTCAAGCAAACAGAAAACCAAACCAAGGAAAGAAGTTTGAAAACGCGGAGACTCACTTGTTCTTGAAACACTGCAATGATCCTTCTTCCTAATATCTTCTCATTACTTTACCAGTCCCAGATCTAACCACCATGTACTTCTCCGTAGACCTTCACAGCTTTCCTAGAACCCACACATAGTATCACATCTTCATCCATAATAACTATCATCGCCTGTTTCATCGATATAATCAATATCCAAGAACTTCCAGATTCTTTCCCAAACAATATCATGACAAAAGAATTACCCAAAATTTTCACTCTTTTTGGTATTTGTTCTCTCCCCCAGACTTATTTTTGATCATGTTCAGATCTTCTGACAACATCATCATTGTTGTTAGAAGTCCCCCCCCCCCCAAGCGTTTCCCCTTGATGTCTGAACCTTCTACTTTATATTTTTGGGCATCAAATGTGTATGGAGAGTCCAACATTTCTCTTTGGTGTGACCTTTCTTTTGGCAATGTTCACACCGTATATTCCACTTCTCAGATTGATAATCACCTCTGCTTACATTGGCAACCTCAACAGCTTCTCTACCCTTGCTCATGTGGGCAATCTCACTTGTCCTTTTAAAGAGACCTCTTGATCCTTCCTCTTTTTGGATCATCATACACACCTGGTTTAAGGTAAAAAGTTTATCAAACCTTAAGATATGGTAAATAAGCCCTTGGTAGGACTTATTCAGCGTGAGAAGTAAGCCAAAGACTTGATCTTGTTCACGCCTCTCGTTCATCTCTCTAATATCAAGTGTAGGTGGCCTCAACATCTCCAGCTCTGCCCTTAGTCCTCTGTAATCACCAAATAGTTCCTTAAACGGCTTTTCCTCTTGTTGGAGATCGCTTAATGCTTTCTTAACCTCAAATGTTTTGATGAGGTTAGATGCGTTTCCATAAACACTTGTGAGAGTATCCCACAGCTCCTTTGCCGTCTCTACATAAGAATATGTGGCAAGAATAGATTGCTCCAATGAGCTCTGAAGAACAGCCAAGACGAGCTAATCTTCTTGGATCCACTTGCAATCCACTTCTCCTTAACCCGCCTGAAATGAAGCTTGAGACTCCACCTCTCCTTCACCGGTTGCTTCTTCAATAGTCTGCCCGTGATCATTTAAATAATGCTCCCAAAGACCACGACTTCTTAGTGCTGTTTTGGTGGTCCTAGGCCATAAGAGATAGTTTCTCCCTAAGAACAACTGAATATCTCACTAAACCCTCAAGTGAGGTAACCTTCAAAATATCTCACTAGGCCATAAGAACAACTGAATATCTCACTAAACCCTTATGGGAAGATAGCTCACTAAACCCTCAAGTGAGGTAACCTTCAAAATATCTTGCGTTTATAAGTCACTTGTGTGAATGTGCTCTTAACCTCCTAGTTAGCTTGTCACATACCAGCTTGTCATTGAGGTGCTTGTCACGGACCAGCTTGTTCTTGGTGCTTCAATTCAACATATTTCCTTTTAACTATACCTCATTACTATCATTCTCATTGATGATTATTATATGTTCAATTGGAATGCATGTAATTGGATATGAGAGTGGCAATGATGGTACTGTAACTAGAGAACACTTAAATCTAAATCCAGAAGAGGCTAAACATTGTTTGTAAAGAAAAATGGATCAAATTCCTACAACATTGATCTCACAAAGTTGAAATTGAAATTTGAATTGGGGCCAGAGGAATGTAATGATTTTGAGCCTTATCTAAAGGCGTACCTCTTTTTCTTGTTGGAAACTGTGGTATCCCTAATAATACTGAAGCTGTTTCTGCTGTGTATTTATCACTCCTAGGTATAGAGACGGTTAACAAGTATGCTTAAGGGGCTGCAATGTTGGCAGTCATGAAAGATTCCTTGAAAACAACCAAGAATTCTCTTGATAAGAATATAACCACAAGCCTATCTGGCTTTTCTTATGCTCTAATGGTGAGGTATTTCTTAATAAAATAAAAAATTAATTACTTTACTTCATAGTATAATACTCATAATTGTTGTTCTATATTTTTTTATTGTAGGTATTTGCGTTAGAGATGATTAAATGCTTACGTGAGGAACTATCTATAGATCCTCCACCATCCAGATTTGCTTTAATGTAGGGGTGGATGGAAGTATCGTCTAAAGCCCTACATAACGTAACCAGAGTGGAAAAGTTCAAAAGCTTGCTTCGCAAAATGAAGCAAAATCAGGTAATACTTTCCTTTAGAATTATAGAAACTGTGAATATATGGTGATGTATGCTTATTGTAAGTTAAATACTTGATCATATTTTCAAAGGTGGTTTGTCAGCCTTATAAACTTCATGATCGTGTATTTGAATTGTCTGACGAGTCTAAAGATCAGTTTGTATATGATCTATAAACGGACTCCATGCATTTGCTTCAATGTTGTCGCTTATAATCATCTTGATAAAGGCTATAAGCAATTAGGACTAAAGAAATCAGAATTGGATAATAAATTGGATAAAATATAAAACCGAACACAAAACAGTTTAGCAAACATAAAGGATCGAGAAAGATTTTCCGTGATAAAGGTTAATGAAGCTCCGCAGCGGGTGAGGGCCGATTGTATTATCGTATAATGAATTACTTGAAATAATTGGCATAGCCATTTTGTTTTTCTAAAACTTTTTGCGCAAAATAATTACCAGGGAAGAGAATCTGAGTTGTAGGAAGTTCAAGTTAATACAAGCCCAAGCCATACCCAAAGACACTGTAGAGGTGATGTCAAATTCGTCTTCCATTAATGAAAACTGAATTAATTGTTTCCATATTGTTTTGGCTGAGATCGATTATATTATCTTCAACTGCATCACTCTATTGAAATAATTGGCAGGGAGGAGGAAGCGAGGAGCAACAAATTTTATCTCATGCAAGCCCACTCTTTATCCAATTAATGGCAACAACGAGGTGATGTTATTTTCTTAAACACAAACGAAAGTGGAGCGCCTATAAGTTTTTCTGTATTTTAAGCAAGTTGTCATTGTGGTTGGTGATATCGAGCATTTTTGTCGTCTATATTCCACAACACTGCGAACAGGCTTTCGGTGAAGAACTTTGATTCTCTAGAGAGTATTAAATAAAATGAAACTGGTTTTCAACTTAATTTGGTTTGCTCTCTAGAACAGGGATGTGTCTGTGCTAGGTCTCATTTTTGGTTTTAGTTGAAACTTTGGACAGGTTTATCAAGTTACATGTTCTTCGCCGTCCTCACTCGCTGGAAATCTGTTTAGCTCAAGTGCCCTACGAACCAAGTGGTGATGCCACAGTATCTGATCAGGTATTTACAGTGCCGTTTAACTGTTTAAGTTCTATTTTTTATATAATGAAGCTTAAAGTTCATATGTTCATTCATTTAGATAGAAGGGTGAAGACTCTTTAATAGCGTTCCTATCTTTTTGAATAATTGAATGTCTAGAACCAAGAGGAGCAGGAGTCTGTGATCTTTATTGTTTCAAGACTCTTGTTTGACCAGCATGATGAAGGGGTAAGAAGACGTGGGAATCTTGTTATCATTTTTTTTTCATTGTACTACTGTATCTTGTAATCACTAGTTTATGATTTTAAGTTTATTTTGTTAACAACATGTTTTTATTTGGGTTTTTGTTTATTGTTTGTTAAGCATTATATTTTATAAGTAAAGTAGTGTTAATGTTGTATTTTAAATTTTAAATTAATTTAATAATTAATATAAATTTATGTAAGTGTAATTTTTAATTAAATAATTTTGTTTAGGTATAAAATGCTAACATATGAAAATTTAAGGATTATTTTGTAAACAAAAAAATTTCTATCTAAAACTAGAGGAATGAGGTTCACGAAAACTTCCGTTTTAATTCGTACTTACAACCTTACAAAGCAGTGTGAAAGTAAAGTAAAGCAGTAACGATATCTTCTGCTATATACGAAGGGTCTAGGACAAAGCCGTGTGAATGTAAGCTAAAACAGTAGCGATATCTGTAGATATCTATAGATATCGCTACTGCTTTAGCATATCTCTACTGTTTTAGCTTACCTTTACACTGCTTTTCTCTAGGCCCTTCGTATATAGGATTTTGTCTCTTTATAAAATCTTGTTGGACGAAGATGGTGTCGCAAAGCTGACTGTAGTGCGTCTCAATTCCAAAGGGACAAACATTTGTCAAGATTAATACTATAGTGGTATTATATAATTACTTGGACTATCACTATCTGAAAACTGGCATCGTCTCGGAGAAAACAGATATCCTTTCCTTTGGAATATTAATACAAATGCTTCTTGTCGAAGAAGAAAGATTTTGGAAGATTTGAGTAGAAGCTAAAGCAGAAGAAGAAGATGACGGTGAAGGGGTTGCTTATGAATTATGATTCTGCAACAATCTTGGATAGGAATCATTTGCTGTCAAAATTTGCTACTCGGCTGTCAGCTGCAGCTGCCTATAAGACAACACAAAACGGAGGAGTTCAAAATCAAACCTTTTTAAAATAAGAAAACAGCTGATGTAGTTTAAATTGAAAACCTTTTTAGTATGATGATCTCCTTTCCCTTTCGTGAACAAGTGTTGTTCCTGCCGCTTCTTCCTCTTCTTAGTTCTTGCATCTCTATATGTTATGTATCCAATTCGTTTCCTAAGGGTTGAATGGTTAAGAAACGTACAGTATATCCCGGATGAAGAATCATCAGTTGAGATTTCAGATTGCCATCAAATCCAGTAAAGAATAATTTTTCCTTTTTTTTTCTAAAAAGATGGTCAGAAGAAAATTAATAGTAATAATATGCTGAAAAAATATTAACACTGATAACTATACATTTTATCACTTTATCATAGTTGTAAATATCAATTTTATTGTGTTTTATTAGCTTTTTCTTTGTGTTTTGATGCATTTAGTGTCTAACTAAGTATTTTTTTCATTTTAGAAGTTCTTTTGTGTTTTTGTGTGTATATGGTGTGTGTTTTGTGTGTTTTGAATGTTTTCAGGTTGTAATAATGGGAGATGCACATTTGGATGCAAAAGGAGAAAATGATAATGCAGAACCGGTTCAAAGTGTTTCAAAGATCGAGTCATACGAAAGCCTTCCCTTGGGATTTAGCTTTGGAGCTCTTCATAAAAGTCATAGTAAATTGAGATAGCTTTCCAATGGAGGTAGTTTCAGAGAATTTGGATACGTGATTAAAAAGTTATGGCCGATTTAGTGACGACATGTCAAAAATCGATCCAAGGTCGATTTCCGTGACCGAGCGGCGATTTGGCTGAAGAACACACCTAGAGCAAAAATCGACCCAAGGTCGATTTTCATGACCGAATCCGGAGACGAAAAGCGGTTCACGACCGAATTTTGACTTTTTTTTTCTATGCTTTCTCCACTTGTGAACCCACTCACCTATAAAAGCCTCAAATCATGCAACCACTAAAGAGGACGACTTTTCTCTGCAACTGAAGTCTTTTCTTTCATTTTCTCTCTAGCTTTCATGTTTTTAAGCTTTTAAAACTTAGATCTACTCTTATGTATTGAAGATTTGTCAAATATTTTTATATAATCTCAATTATGTCTTCAATTTCTATCATTTGTACGGTTTATTTTTGTCATTTGATCATGTGTGAGTAGACTTCTTTTGGATGGTTGGTTTGGAAGATTTAGGATGTTTGATGCTTGATTTGTGATGTTTGGTGTTTGATTATTGTTTATCTTCACATATAGATTATTCTTAAGGCTAGAAATGAGCTTCGAAAGAGAGTTTTCTAGATTTATGATTGATTCTCACCCGGAAGGTGTTGAGAATCAATCCGCCCTATCTATGTGTGCATATCCATTCCTTAACCAACGAGAGTTGAGTTCTAAGGAGGTTTGATGGCTAATATGAGTTTTGTGTTCATTGTTTATGAATTGTTTTGAGCATTCGGAAGTCTAGCTTCTTAATCGATTTATAAAAGGGTTAGACCACGGAGTGGACTAATCTAGTTAGTGATTCATGCCATAAGTTGAAACATAGTCATTTGTTGAAATTTTCATTCATTGAAGCATCATTCATTCTTTATCATTTGCCATTCCAACCGTCCATACTTTAATCATTTGAAATCAACCGTTTAAGTTGTTAGTTTGTTCTGCATTGCTTGTTTAATTCGAAGTTACATTTGTGTTTTATGTTTCTTGTTATTTAGATGTCTTTCGTTTAAGTTGTTTAGTTTTCTTGTTTCTTATTCGCTTATTTAATCATCGTATATTTAGTTTCTTGTTTATTTACTTTTAGTTACAACATAAAAACCCAAAAACATCAATCGTTTAGCTCGATTAGTTTCTTGCATTCCTAGTGTTGTTATCTTTCCTTCCCTGTGGATTCGATACCTTAAGTGCTGCATACGACATACCTTTAGGATTGAGGTATTAGAGCACAATAGGTTTAATTGTGTGCACAAGAGCCAGAAAACTCTTGGCAATCAAACACTAATAATATAAATGGTGTACTCGCTGCGTAACTGAACACGGTATCATCATTAAATTTTTGATATATGTACTTATATATATACTGTGTATAAAAAATAGGATTAAATGATATCTCTAAACATAAGCCCTCATTATAAAATTAATTATCGCATATAAAATCAAAGGAAAATCCCATAAAAAACCTCCAAATTACAAATGATTCATAACTTAAACCTTCAACTTTTTTTTGTTCCTAGTTAAAACCTTGAACTATTGAATTTTTCTAGAAAAAACCTTCAACTCTTAATACTTGTGTCCGAGGTTAAGTTGACTAACGGTCAACGATGAACAGTAACGTTGACCGTTAGTCAACTTTTTTTTTTTTTCTTTAACAACTTATCATTTTGATTGATTAGTGTAAGTAGGGTAAAAATATTTAGTTAGTCATGACGGTGGTAAAACATAGGTCGTAAACAAATTTTGAGTACAGCGGGTTATACGGGTGCGGGTTGTGGAGAAGGCATTGCGGGTGCGGGTCGCGATATCTGAAAAAGAGGGTTATATAAACCCACATAACTAATTTAAAAAAAAATTCAGCCCAAGTCAGCCGAAAACATTAAAATCTAGTCCAATTAGAAAATCTTTAGCTTCTTCACTGTTATAGTTGATGTGCAGCCAATTACGGACCTAGATGGAAGGATGTGAGGTGAGTTGACCTCTCGTTAACTTATCATTTTGATTAATTAATGTAAGTAAGGTACAAATATTTAGCTAGCCATGACGGGTTATCCGCTACAAATATTTAGGTCGTAAACAAATTTTCAGTGAAGCGGGTTATCCGCTATTGGAGTTAAAACATAATAAAAAAAATTAATATAAATAAGAATTTTCTATATAATAGACTTATGCTCCAAATTAAGATAGAGTTGTTGCTTTATTAGAGAAAAAAACTACCAAAAAAAAATTAATTTTTTTCTATTTTATTATACTAAATAAAACAAGATTTTGGGCTGGATTTTAATGCTTTAGATTGAGTTGGCCCGAATTTTGTTTTAATAGTGATGCAGTTTTATATAACCCTCTTTTTCAGATATCGCGACCCACACCCGCATAACTCGCTTCACTCAAAATTTGTTTACAAAAGAGTTGACTAACGGTCAACGTTACTGTTTATCGTTGACCTTTAGTCAACTTAACCTCGGGTTTTAAGAGTTGAAGATTTTTTCTGAAAAAATTCAATAGTTCAAGATTTTAACTGAAAACAAAAAAAAGTTGAAAGTTTAAGTTGGGAATCATTTGCAACTTGAAAGTTGGGATTTTCCCAAAAATCAAATATAATCCTTTGTATTTTGCATTGTTCGGTTTTTTATCCCAGGATCGAACCCCTATTATGTAAATAAAATTTACTCAAAGTCAGAGTTTCTGAGGTTCACGAAAAGTTCCGTTTTAATTCGTGCTAGGGATGTTAAGAATGAGTAAATACCCATAGGGTACCCATGATCCTTATTAAAATCTTAAGCCCATGACCTGTTTCATTCTATTAAAATTAAAAAGAGTTTGAAAGAAACTGGACCCATTTAGATAAGGGTTAATAAGGGTTTATTTTAAAGGGTTTAGAGTACCCATAGGTTTTTTTTTAATCTACATATTTGTAACCATAAGGGATTACACGACGTCGTTTGGGTTTCTATTTCTTCTTCCTCTCAAACGACTGAGTTTAATTTACACGAATCTGAACAAAACAGCTTCTCAATTTTCCCGAATTGTCCAATTTCACGACTTTGATTCTTCTGGGTTCGTCGCAACACTTACGTAAGCTCCTCTCTTTTTTATGTCTTTGCTTTCTCCTCTTTCTGGGTTTCTTTGTATCGCAACGCTATTGCTTTCTGGGTTTCTGGGTTTCTTTGTATCGCAACTTTACATCATTATATCGGTGTTTTGATGTGTGTAGATTTACACAGTTTTAAGTTTTACTCTACGAACTCGGTCACTTCTTCTTCTTCTTCTTCATGTTGAATCGAATTGGGTTTTTGGGTCAATTTGAATGTTAAAGATTTTGTACAATTAGTTTTGTTATCTTCTCGGTTCTCACTTTACAAATAGTCCTCCTCCTTGGCTGTTTATGAATTTTTCTTCAAGACTATATTCTTCTTTTCAATAGCATTACAAGTTATGAGAGACGAGAGTAAAGCCTGATTGCTGGGGACAAATCTTCAACTGTTATATTCAGGTGGGTGATATTCATTGACACTGTTTGTGCTTTGATTTCTTACCAAACACTAGTGGTACTTTTGTTTATGCAGTCAAGATCAGACTATGCCTGTCTTCCACAAGAAGGTTAATTAATTAGCCACGTATTCATAGTTTTGTTATCTGAATTAGGCTAAGTTTGTTCAAAGGAGTTAGTTTTATTGAACCATTGATCGATCATGTTATTTACGTTATGATCGTGTTTCCAAGTACTGGCTCTTGTCTTAGTTAAGTTAAACAAAGCAATTAAATCTGAATTTTGAATTTTTGATATATAAATTGAAGAGTTTAATTAAGTATCATATGTCTTATTTATGTTACAAAACAATTAAATAGACATTAATTAAAAATTTGTAAATAAGCATATATGTAAAAAAGGGAAAAACTCAAAAAAAAAAAAAAATAGAGTACCCATGGGTAACCCACAAATAATAGAATTTTTTGTGGACTACTCTATAGGGTGATGGATAATTTTAGGGAAGCTTCATTAGGGTAGAGTATTTTTAGGGTTAAGGGTATGGTTGAGTAAATTTACCCATAACAACATCCCTAATTCGTGCTTACAACCTTACAAAACTGGTGTATGGTGCATCAATTCATTAGTTTCAGCGTCAGCTTCTCTCATCTCTTGCGTAGTTTTTTCGCCGCCATCTAATTTCTTCTTCGCTGCCGTCTTCTCTATTCTTAGGTTTTATCTAAAATTCCTTATTTGAGTTTTAATTGCGCGTATATAGATTTGATTCTTGTAGATTCGCTTGTTAGTACTGATGTTGCAAAATGTCTCGTTTTGTTTTCATAGATGGTTCAAAATTTTTTGGCTTATAACATGACTTGTTTTAGGGAGAATGTAGATCCTCCATGTATCTACATTATCAATAAAACTGAGATTCACATACTCCAGCTTGTTATCTACTAATTTATGTGATATAGGAAGGAGGCTGAGTCAAAAATTAAAGGTTCATGAGATTATTAGTACAACGATTTGTAGTATGCTTTGGTTTTTTAAGTTTGTTTGTTTTTCTTTTCTTTGATTTAGTATATAAATAGTGTCCTCATTATAATTATGTTTAGATTTGGAATTGATTTCCAGTGATTTTGAATGTCTTGCAGGAGTGAGAGGAATTTTAACATTTTGTTTTGACATGGAAGTAAAAGAAGAAAAAAGAGAAACAAAATCAATGTTGAAGTTCCAGTGAAGCCGAGGAATGCAGTTAAGGATATGAAATCTTCAAGAAACCCTGCAAAGAAAAAGCACCAAATCGATGTTGAAGTTCCAGTTAAGTCAACTAAGAAGCTGAGGAAAGCAATTAAGGATATGAAATCTTGTAAAGAAAATGGCCATCTCTTTCTCTGGAATATTTCAACTTTACCCATATCATCAATCATGTGTTTGTCCAATTATTTTTGGTGAGCTAAAGGATAATACTGCGAAATCGTGCCACCAATGTAAAAAGAACAATAGAGGACGTGTTGTGCGGTGCCGGAATTGAACAAAGACGATATATTGTCTTCCATGCTTACTGAAATGGTTATGCAATAGAGGATATATAATACTACACTCACTTTTTTGTTTGTTTCTTCAAAACTTTAGTTTCAACAGTTTTGTGCATCAATCTGTATACTCTCACCTACTTATGAACAGCCCAATAATTCCTTTAGTATTTAGTGATCCAGTGACTTGATTTTGAAATGGATCTTCTAATATATCGGATGGGCTCTATTCTATCCCACTTCCTTTATTGTATTCTTGTGCTCTATTATTTTTCCAGAAGGCTGAACAACTTGATTTTTTTTACTATTTATAGTTACCCCATGATAGGAGAAGAAAATATTGCCAGAAAATGCCCCTTCTGCAGAATCATTTGCAATTGCAGATCATGCTTGCGCAAAGTAAGATTAATCCTTCTGATTTTGAGGTCAGCAATGATGAGAAAATCCAGTATTCTTATTATGTTCTACGGATGCTTCTCCCACACCTGATGCAGATAAATAATGAGCAAATCACTGAGAAGGAAATTGAGGCCAAGATATCAAGCACTTTTTTTCTGCACTGATTCTTGAACGGGCTTGGTTGGTTTCGGTATCAGTCTCTTATCATATTATGTGCTTAGTATGTAGATTCATTATATTTTTGAATATACCTGCACTTGTTCGAAGTGGGATGTTGGCATCTGAAATTTAGCTCAAGGAATAAAAGGATGTCTTAACATTTTTTAATTTCATGGGGATGGACTGTGAAAACGTGAAGCCCCAAGACTCTAATTGTCTCGATAATGGAGGTGAGCCTGTGGTTATGAGGAATGTTCTTAAAGCTACATCATGGTTAAGCTGGAAACCATTAGTAATGTGGCAACAATCATCCACAAATTCTAGAAGCTAATGTTGTTGATTGTCTGGATATCTGCGAGGTTCGTTTTTTCCTCATAAATTATTAACTCTTATATAAGTATTTTGATGGCTCAAGCATTTTGTAGCTTTACTTGGACTCTGTTTCTTGCACCCGTGAAGTACCTAATTTTGAGGATTCTGATACTTGCATGGATTTTTTTTCCCTGGTATAGTTAATTAGTAGTTTTTCTCTATGTTCTTTTGACCCAACGGACCTAGTAAATTGGTTTTCCCCTTCTGGGTTGATCATTCAGTTTTCTTCTTACTGACATTCCTATGGCTTTTCTTATTAACAGCGATCTCATATCTCTTTATTTGGACTTGGGTTTTTGTTATTTTTTTCTGGAAGATGCATGGAGTATTTGCAACTAACTGTAGACTTAATGGTGGGAAAAAAAGAACTGTTGAAGAGTTCACTAGGCAACAGAATCAAAATGGGCTCATTTGGTGCCCTACAGATATAAATCTTCTGAGTATGCTCTTCTTTATCGAATGACTTGTAATGGATGCACAGACTGATTAATCTTCATCAATTCTTTACCGAGGGTTGGCCAGAAATTCTGTATCTGAAAGATTGGTCTGCAGCTAAGCGCTTTCATGAAAACTTGCCACGTTATTATGAGGAGTTCTTGTGCAGTTTGCCTTTCAAGCACTACACTAATCTCGCTACCAAATTTCCTAAAAATATCTTGAAGACAGATATGGGGTCAGAACATATATTGGTTATGGATTTTCTCAGGAATTTGGCCGTGGAGATTCTGTTACCAAGCTCCATTGGGACGTGTCAGATGCGGTTAGTGCATAACTACTACTTCTTGTACCTGTTTTGTGATTTGTCTTTTCTCTTGTTCATTTTGTTTTCTTCTTCGTGATTTCAAAACCTATCAAAACTACAAAAACAATTGTAGAAATTATAGCTTAGTCTGAAGCTTTCTTTGTAATTTGTCTTTTCTTTGCCTTATATAGTCTTAGTTTTAATCGACCGAACATAGTTATAAATTAGTGTTGAATTCACAAAAGTTGTTGCTGAAAAGTCTGGGCAGATGGTATTATTATTCTTGACAGAGCATAATTTGCTTCTTACGAAATGAGAAGGCCAGATGGTATTACTATTCTTGACAGTTGATAATTTGAAATGAGAAGGGGCTATGACGAAAACTTTTATCACATAGGTCACCTAACAACAGATTTTATATTAGTTTTGCTACTCTTGTAGCTTAATTGCTCTATTGGTTATTTCAGGTGAATGTTATGACACACGTATATGAAGTGCCCATTAAATAGGAGAACAAATCCAAAATAGATAGACTGAAAGAGCAGCATGCTGAACAAGATCTCAAGGAGCTGTTTTGTTCAGATGCTAACAGCGAGGAAACGGTGGAGGTTCTTGGAAAGACCAGTGAAGAAGTGCCTGCCGTTTATTATTTTCTTTTTCATTTAATTTAAAGTTGAAAACCTCTAAGAGAGACTACCAATGCAGATGGACTTAGGTTCACGAAAACTTCCGTTTTAATTCGTGCTCACAACCTTACAACTCGTGGACGGTGCATCAATTCATTAGTTTTGCTGTCGGCTTCTCTCATCTCGTGCGTAGTTTTTTTGCCGCCATCTACTCTCTTCTTAGCCGCCGCCTTCTCTATTCTTCGCTCCACAGATTTGTTTATTTAAACCTGTAGATCTGTTCATTCGTATCGCATATTTGTTTGTTACTCTCTACAGATTTATTTGTTAGTAGCCACAGATTTGTGTGTCAGTGCTTGCTGATTTGTTTGTTAATACTCTGTCTTTTACTTTGAATCTAGGATTCTCATCGCGGGAACTCTCGTTCATGTTAACTCATTCTATCACTAAAAAGACAAAAGTAGAGGTACCATTCCTTGTTTTTAGTGTATTTGTAGAAAGGCAAAAGTAACTGATTTTCTGTTTATGTTTAACAAGTGCAAGAGGAGTAGAGTGTAAAGTAGATGTCTTATTCATATTCTGAGACATTACAAGAGTATATATACAGGGGACACTAGGGTATTACATAAGTAGAACATTCTATAAATACATGATTGACTATATCAAAGTAATAAAGGTAATATTTAAGTGTATTCTTAACACGACCCCTCAAGATGGAGGGGCGGTTGTCACTCCAATCTTGTCGCGAAGTTCCAGAAAACGTGTCCGTGGTAGTGGCTTTCTTAAAGCATCAGCGAGCTGGTCTTTAGTGTTAACATGAGCTACTCGAAGTGTACCTTCTTGTATTTGTCCTCGAATGTAGTGGTAATCTAAGGCAACATGTTTCATCCGAGAGTGGAAGACCGGGTTAGCACATAGGAATGTGGCTCCAACATTGTCACAGTAAACAACCGGGGCTACATGCAGTGTTATTCCAAGCTCCGTTAAGACATTGCATATCCAACGTATTTCTCATGAGGTGTTTGCGACTGCCCTGTATTCCGCTTCAGTAGAAGACCGAGCAACACTCTTTTGCTTCTTGGCTGACCATGATATGGGATGGCTGCCCATATAGATAACGTACAAATTTGTGGAGATGTAGTCATTCGAGTCCCCTGCCCAATCGACATCCGAGAATCCATGTAATGTGAGAGAGTTGTTGGTAGAGAAGTATATTCCGTGAGTTGTAGTGCCTGCTAATTAGCGGAGTACGCGTTTGGCGGCCTGACAATGGTCATGTGTAGGACGGTGCATAAATTGATACAAGCGGTTGACAGCATAACTGATGTCCGGTCGAGTGAACGAAAGGTACTGTAAGCTACCCACAAGTTTTTGATATTCGGTGGCATTGGTGAAAGACGTCCCAGAGGTGATTGTCAGTTTTGGAGATAATGCCATAGGTGTCCCTACAGATTTAGCATCCAACATGTTGTATCTTTGTAAGATGTCCAGAATATACTTCCGTTGAGAGAGATGTAGACCACGAGACATGCGATGAGCTTCAATGCCAAGGAAGTAATTTAGATCCTCTGGATCCTTAACTGAGAAACGAGTGGCCAGTAATGAGAGTATATGTTGAATACTTGAAGTAGTGTTGCTAGTGACAAGGATGTCATCTACGTATACCAGAAGATAGATGAACATGGAGGCTTGCCGTAGTACAAATAGAGAGGTGTCTGCGAGGGAATTTTGAAATCAACCACTGATTAGATAACTTCGCAGCTCCGTGTACCACGTCTGAGGAGCCTGCTTCAACCCATAAATTGCTTTGCGGAGACGACAGACATGAGACAGATGATCGGTATAAACGAAACCGGGTGGTTACTCCATATACACTTCCTCATTCAATGTGCCTTGGAGAAATGCATTATTGACATCTTGCTGTTGAATTGGCCAGGTGTGACTTACAGCAACATCAAGGACTAGACGAAGAGTCATTGATTTTATGACCAGACTGAATGTTTCTGTAAAGTCACGGTCTTGTTGTTGATTATAGCCTTTGGCTACTACCCTCTCTTTGCACCTGCCAAGAGAGCCATTAGGTAAAAACTTGTTTTTGTAAACCCACTTACAGCCAACGATGTTATGATTGGGAGGTCGTGGGACCAGGTCAAAGGTTTGATTCACAGCGAAAGCATCAATTTCATTTGACATCGCCCCCCCTCCACTGTTTATCTTTCAAGTCCTGTTTCACAGATAATGGCTCAGGCGGAACGCCGGTGGACAGTATCATAGAGAGATTGAGCTTAGATTTTGGTTTTGTGACGTTGTTCTTCCGACGAGTCTTCATCAGGATGCACATTCGCTAACGGTGAAGGAGCAGCGATATGTGGAGAGGACAACGAAGGCTTTGGTTTTGGGCTTCAATTTGCTGGTGAGAAATGCGGGCCTCAGTTTGTTCGGTGGGCTGAGAGACATTGAGTGGTGCTTGTTGGGCTTGAAAGATAATGGTGGGACTGTTTTGGGACTCTTGTTCTGGGCCTGTTGAGGAAGAAAGCATCGGGGACACGGAGAGAGGAAGATCTCTGTCGTGCGATGCTTGAGGAGAGGAGGGAGTCGGAGCAGCGTCATGAGGTGAATCCGGCGAAGGAATCGGGGAAGGAACTGAGGTCGAAGGTCCCGAGGAAGACGACGACGGTGATACGAGTGGCGGGGGACGAATCGGGATAAAATCAACGAGTGGAGTGGAGGCAGCAGAAGGCATTTCGAGCTGGGTGGATTTGTGGCTGAGGGAATCAAATGGGTAAGTGTTCTCATCAAATTTGACGTGGCATGACGTGTAAATCCTTCCAGAACTCGGCTGTAGGCATAGGTAGGCACTTTGTGTGGTGGAATATCCTAAGAAGACACAAGGAGTAGATCGATTTTGAAGTTTATGAGCATTGTATGGCCTGAGCCATGGGAAGCAGAGAAACCCGAAGATACGTAGCTTGGAGTAGTTAGGCTGATCACCAAACAGACGCTGAAACGGAGAATCCATTTCTAAGATTGGCGTTGCCAATCGGTTAATAAGGTATACTGCGGCTGTGAAGGCATAAGACCAATAGGAAGTGGGCATCCCGACATGAGTTAGTAGCGACAAACTAGTTTCAACGACATGGCGATGCTTCCGTTCTGACACACCGTTGTGCTCCGAAGTATCAGGGGGAGAAGTCAAATGAGAGATTCCTGCAGTGGAAAGAAATGATCGCAAGGCGAGGAACTCGCCTCCGTTGTCCGAATAGAAGTGGTAAATGCGTGAGTTGAACTTGTTCTCCACCAATGCTTTAAACGGAACAACATGTCTCGAACTTGTGATTTCATCTTCAATGGGTACAACCATGTATACCAGGTGTAGTGGTCGATGAGAACGAGGTAATACTTGTAGTTGTCTACTTAAGACAGTAGATGTTTGAGAAAAAGGAAGTTTATGGCTTTTATTAATAGAGCAGTCGGTGCACAACAAATTGTGAGGGACTGTTTGTGAACAAGGAAGAAAATTTTTTGAAACTACTGATTTAAGAATAGGTAAAGCAGGGTGGCCCAAACGGTTATGCCAGTCCACAATATAAGGTATAGGTGATGGGGAAGCAAAGAAGGCAGTGAGGGTTGATGGGGATATTGGCCACTCGTATAGTTCGTCTTTAGTTTTGCCTTGCATTAACGGGACCCCCGAGCTCAGATCCTTCACCTGAAACAACGCAAGAAAAAATTTGAAAGAGACTTTGTTAGAGTTGCATAAGCGATAAACAGAGATTAGATTCTTATGAATATTCGGCACACAGAGGACACTATACAAAGATAAGTTTCGGGATTTAGCGGGTAAGAGTAGTGAAATGGTGTGAGTGATTGGAAGACTAGTTCCGTCACCAATAACTACAGCATCATCCCCATTGTAAGTTTGGTGGAGTGAGAGATTATGAAGATCACTTGTCATGTGATGAGTAGCGCCGCTGTCTAGCAACCAACCATTGTCTTGATGAGAAGAGCTAAGGGCAACATTACCACGCGGCTGCCATGGCGGATATGTTGTGTGTTGTGGCTTGGTGTTGGGTGAGTATTGGTGACTGTGGAGCTGAGGACAAGTCTTAGCACTATGTCCAAAAATGCTGCAAATTTGGCACCGTCCTTGATAGCCTTTTGTGTTGCGATTGAACTGTTTCTGAGGGTTGTAAGATTGTTGTTGAGAGTGTTGATTCCAGGGCTGAGTTGTGTGTTGCTTTAGACGATTTGGGGAGGAGCGAGGATGTGAGCTTGTTGTGTTGGCAGAAGCAGGAGCCACATCAAATGAAGAAGAAGCAATCATGAGTTTTGCTTCATGATTGAGTAACTTTTCATGAACTTCTGTTAAAGAAGGAGAACGATCTCTGCCTTTAAGTTGATCAACAGCAGACTTGTAGTCATCATTGAGACCATCAAGAACGTAGTCAATCTGTTTTTCATGCTCTACAGGTTTCCCTAAAAGGGCAAGCTGATCAAATCGAGTCCGAAAGCCTTGTAAGTATTCATCGATACTTTTTGCCCCTTTGGTCCACTGCTTCAGTTGGAGTCGGAGCTGCCTAACGTGCCCTCTGCACGGGTTGGCATAGATCTCAGCCAGTGTCTTCCAGATGTCCGCCGATGTGTTGGCTGCAGACAGAGTGGGCTGAATTGCCAAGGAAATGGCACCGAGGAGACCGCTATATATCAACTTGTCTTGACGCTTCCATTGAGTGAAAGCTGAATTCACAGAGGTAACTTGACTGACCATGACTGTGGGAGATGGAGAAGGTGTAGATCCATCAAGGAAGCCAACCAAATCATAGCCATCAAGAAGAGCATGCACCTGACGACTCCATATCAAGTAGTTGCTAGAGGTTAATTTCGTGACATTTGACATATTGACGTTGAGAATGGTGTGTTGATTGAGATCAACAATTTCAGCAGAGGTGGAAGACATGAGTATGACGATTGTTTGAAAGAAGAGAAGAGAAGATAAAAGTAGGGTTCAATTTAGAAGAGAAGCGGCTAGAAATAATTTTTAGGGTATCGTAGCCTGCTCTGATACTATGTAAAGTAGATGTCTTATTCATATTCTGAGACATTACAAGAGTATATATACAGGAGACACTAGGGTATTACATAAGCAGAACATTCTATAAATACATGATTGACTATATCAAAGTAATAAAGGTAATATCTAAGTGTATCCTTAACATAAAGGACAAATTTCACTTTTGATGTTCAAGATTTTGGCATTCCAACCATCCCTCAAAGTAAAAATACATTAAAAAAACTTAACACAAATTAAAGCAAATTAAAGACAAATTACATGATCACATAAAAATTACAAATGTAATTTACAGTATTATGTAACTTTAATTTGTAATATTGTGTGATGTATAATATATTAAATGTATGTTTTAAATTTATTTATGAAGTTCAAATGTATAATATAAGTTTAATAGGGCAACTAGTTCTTGCTGCAGTGATCAAGCATGGGTTTTCAGAAGTAGTAGTAGAGATTCAGGCTATGCAGTTGTGTTCAAAGTGGTAAAAAAAAAGACATTAAAGATGTGCACTGGCATCCATTAAAAGTTGAAAATGATAAAAAGCTTCTGCTGAAAGATGAGTATGGTGAAGAGGTTTATAATGAAGTGGTAAGAGCAAAATAAAAGATGGAGGATCACAGTGCAAGTGGTAGTTATGTGATTAAAGAGCTTTGGAACTATGAGGAAAACTGATACTAATGAACGACTCAATGGAGATCTACGTCGAACATTAGAGAAAATATTGCATATATATTATGAGCAAATTAAAATATTTTTCGTGAATTTTTTTTAATTTTGTTTATGTGTTATTATTAGGGTAATTTGTGTTTAATGCTTTGAGATTATAAAATTATTAAAAAGATTTTATATATGATTTCAATATGTCTTATTATTCTAACATAAATTTATTATATTTTTTGTTTTGTTTGTATATTTTACTGTTCGAATAAGTGTTTTTCAATCTGAGCAAGCAAAATTTTTAAGGATAAGGGTTAATAAAAAAAACTCCTTCGGCATCTACTTTATTTGGACAATATTTTAATAATTTTATAGATTCGCGATCTACCGAATTTTAATTTATGGCTTTAGTTATGTTTTTAATGGATCCAGAAGTGATCTACCCAAACATATTTTTATTTACGGTTTTATTTATATTTTAATTTAACACGTTAGTTAGGTATTTCAAATTAATTGTTTGTTAAGTATTATATTTTTTAAGTTTTAATTCACCAGTGCGCTTCATTTGTTTATAAGTATCTTTCGTAAATGCTTAGATTTTAAAGGGACTTTAAAAGGATAAATCCCGCAAGAATAGGAAGAATCATTTTTGAACATATTTATAGTATTAAACATTTTCTAAGATCGAAATTAGTTATTTCGTAGTGTGTTTCTTTATTAAATAGAAGAGTGATGTAAGTATGATAAAAGTGCGATAACATAGAAGGATAAATCCCGCAAGAATAGGGAGAATCATTTTTTTACATATTTATATTATTGAACGTATTTTAAGATCATAATTGGCTATATTTCGTAGTAGAAGAGTGAGGCAATTGTGTTACGATTTACGCTTATAAGTTATAAATCGACAACATGTATAGAATGTAACAGCTCCATGATATTCAAATATATATAGAATGGATTTATCTGTGTGCTTTGTATCAAATAGAACATTTGTATAAAATAGAATGGGAAAACGTTTATTTTAATAACGAATTTACGTGTTTTGTTAAAATAAATACGAACTCTTTGTTGAGCCAAAAAATATACAAACTTTAAGTTAACTGAGCCAATTTAAGTACAAAAAAGGTGAACGTTGATTTTTTCTGTACTTAAATTGGTTCAATCAACTTAAAGTTTGTATATTTTTTGGTTTAACAAAAAGTTCATTTTTATTTTGGTAAAAATGTGTAAGTTCTTTATTAAAATGGTCATTATCATTTGTATGAACGGAATTCTTCAAATTTCTAAGGGAGGTTTATTGCTTTAAGAATTTTGATGGATTTAGAAATCCAAATAAAATCATATGTTATTCAATCATTGATTTTAAAAAGGATTTCTAAATCATGTGTTATTGGTTTCATCATTTGTAAATACAAATTAAAATATTTTAGTTTAACAAAGAGTTCGTATTTATTTTGACAAAAACACGTAAATTCGTTATTAAAATGACCATTTTTCCAAAATAGAATGTATTGAGGGAGGAGATATTACACATGCCCAATCTTGTCTTATCAAGCAGAAAAGAGATGCAATGGTGTTACGATTTATGCTTAAACGTGTGAATTTGAATTGCACTGAAAGCAAAAAAATTTTTTGAGAACTTGGCATGAATACTGAAGTCCATATTTAAAAAGTCCAGTTTGAGAAGATTGATGGCAACATATCATATCATGTTTGCATGGTTTCTGGCATTGTCAAAACATCGTCAAGTCTATTTCATTTTCGCTTTTCTCCGTAGCAGATCTCATTGCCACATATATGGAAGATATATAAATCAAAATAAATGAATGATGAGACGAAAACTTAATGAGGGAACAAGAAATGAAAGAATCTAACAAATAGTGACTAATCATACTTATTGTCATTATCATCCTAAACCTTTTTCATATTTCACATTAATTATTTGTTTACAAACAGAAACTCTGTTTGCTCCATACCTCTGCCTTTTGCTTCTATTAGTAATTGCATTTATTTTTATTCATATAATGCATTTGACCTAATGATATATATGTACATGCATTATATGAATAAAAATAAATGCAATTACTAGTGCAAGCAAAAGGCACGGAGGTATGAAGCAAACATAATTTCTATTTTTATACAAACTAGGGGAAAATTTAGGCCATGCCCGGTAAACATTTGACAATTTATATAATTTCGTTTAAAATTTTATTTTCAGTTTTTAATATAAATAAAACAAATTCAGATGGTATCATATCTCACATTTTTACCAAACAAATCTATATGGTACTACTACTTGAATATAACACATACCCTTGAATCTTAAATTCTGGTTTTGATTTTTGTAACAAAATCATGTCCTTATCATGTGAGTCAGTATGTTTTGATTTTAATCTTTATTCACAATGAAAAATAAGAAACATATTATAGTTTATGTAAGTTAAGACAGAATACTATTAAGAATTCACAATTTTAGGAACATAAAATAAAAATAAAATAGCAAACAAATCAAAATTTTGAACTGGTATCAACTAAAATAAGAAAATCTCACTTAAAACTTGTCATAATTGTAGTAAACAAAACAACAATAATTTTGTTCAATTTTTTAATAAAATTAAAATTTTCATAATTAAAATCCTTAACACATTCTTCTATATGTTAACCTTAAAGATTTTTTTTTGGGTTGTGATCAACGCAAACCTATCTTATTTTAGACTATTTGTGGACCTTGTACTCTATCTCTTAATTTTTTACCACACATATAGTTCCCTTTTTTAGTGTGAGCTTTAATATGGTAACTAATTCATATGCGTTGTAATCATCTCTTAATGCATTTTTTCATTGAAGTGATATCATATCTCTGATTCCAAGAATGTGGGAAAGATACATAATTTACATAATTTATAATTTTTAGTATGCTACGCCCAGATATATATTTGACGATGAAATTAATTATGTTTGATAGAAGTTTTTTTTCCTATTTCTAGTCATTTAAAAATATTTACATGTTATATGTTAAGATAGAATTATGTAATTTTGTATTTATCCAATTTCTATTCACATTTTTTCAATGATTGTTGTACCATTAAATATATGATAAATTTATTTTCCTATACGCCCAGGTATATATTTAAAAATTAAGTTAGTTACATTTTAATATATTTAGTATACATATGGAAAAATCATGTGATATATCTAGCATTTTTAAAAGAATATATATGATAGTATTACTTATTTAGTTTTATCTAGCATTTTGTTGTTCATTTTAAATTAATTTTTACAAATTTTAGTTCATTTTTACCTTTTTATTACTACTATATAGTATTATTCTCATTTGTATCCCTTTGTAATAATTTAAATTTTTAAATTGTAATTTTTTATTATATAAATAAATTAAATTATAACTCTTTTGTGGTGTTAAAGTATAGTGCATGCGAACTATTAGTAGAGTAATTGAGTTAATAACTAATGTATGTTAATTGTTTATACGTGCTAGCCCGATACTATTTTTGAAAAAAGACATTATTCGTTATTTTATGAATTAGTTATTTGTTTAATTTCATTAGTTTTAGTGTGCGGTGTTTTTTTTGTGTGCAGTGTATGTTAATCAAATATAGAGATTGTAGTTGTATTTTAGTTACAAAATATACGAGTAAAATTTTAACAAATTTATAACGTTTTCAAAATTTTTATGGATAGATGAAGGGTTATTGGTGTTAGTATGTATAGTATTTGTTAATGGGAAAATGGTCATTTTAATAACGAACTTACGCGTTTTTACCAAAATAAATATGAATTTTTTGTTGAACCAAAAGATATACGAACTTTAAGTTGACTGAACCAATTTAAGTACAGAAAAAGTCAATGTTAACAGTAGTCCTACGTTGACTTTTTTGTACTTAAATTGGTTCAGTCAACTTAAAGTTTGTATATTTTTGACTCAACAAAAAATTCGTATTTATTTTGGTAAAAACGCGTAAGTTCGTTATTAAAATGATCATTTTCTATTTTTCAATTAACTATTTAGTATTGAATTTTGTTTAAAATAAGATATAATCTTTCACCTATATATCTATAAAATATAAACTTACTTTTAAGTAAATTGACCACACATGAATATATACTATATTTTTATTTTAAAATGGTCTCAAATACTATAAAATTGATTATATTTAACTAGTTTCTAGTAAAGATATTGCTATTATATTTTCATGTGACGAAAGCAATTACTTAGAAACATTTATTGGTTCATTGATTTGTAAATCCATATAGGATTTGAAAATTCTTATGGAATTTAAAATCAATACATATAGATTTTGAAATAACATGTTTTTTCAAATCCATTCAAATCCATTAAAAATATAATGTGGATTTTGAAATCCAACAATAAATCATTAAACGAATAACACATGATTTTGATTAGTATTTACAAATGATAAAACCAATAACACATGATTTAGAAATCTTTTTTAAAATCAATGATTGAATAACATATGATTTTATTTGGATTTCTAAATCCATCAAAATCCTTAAAGCAATAAACCCCCCCTTGAAAATTTGAAGAATTCCGTTCATACAAATGATAATGTGATACAAAAAAAACACAACCAAATACAAAATTGACACAACCATTTTCGTAGATATAACTTGATTTTAAATTGTAATATGGTTGTATGATGTTGATAAGGTCGCAAAGATTGTCTAGCAAAAATAATTTAATATTTAAATATCATATATAGTTTGAACTCTTTAGCATATCATCGTAAAATTAGATACATATTCTAAAACAATGTAACATAAAAATATTGTAGCAATTATTTTTACCGGAGACTTAGTTAAATATAAATCAATTCTATAGTATTTGAGATATTTTTTAAAATAAAAATATGGTTTATATTTATGTGTGGTCAATTTACTTAAAAATTACTCTATATTTTCGTAGTTTATAAGTGAAAGATTATAGACAATTTTAAATAAAATTTAATATTATATAGTTAAGTGAAAAAAGGGAAAATGACTATTTTAATAAAGAACTTACACATTTTTGCCAAAATAAAAATGAACACTTTGTTAAGCCAAAGAAAATACGAACTTTATGTTGACTGAACCAATTTAAGTACAGAAAAGTCAACGTTAGAATACCGTTAACAATCACTTTTTTTTTTCTTAAAGTGGCTCAGTTAACTTAAAGGTTGTATATTTTTTGGTTCAACAAAAAGTTAGTATTTATTTTAGCAAAAACTCGTAAATTCGTTATTATAATCACTGTTTTCCCTAAAAATATTGATTCGGATGAATTTAAAACTAAAAATATTATTTCAAAAACATATAGAAAGGGATCTTAAAATTAATAGCATTTGGTACGATGTCATACTTCCGGTGAGAACGTATTCCGTATTCCGGTGGGAACATAGGACGTTTTCCATTTTTTTAACATAGAGTAAATACCGGTGACTCCAATAGTCTTTTCTTAAAATCGTTCTAGTTGTAGGGCGAATGGCTGAGATACTCCAATCTCAGTACTCTCAAATCTACACTACTCCAAAATGATCTACTTTACTCCTCCCTCTTTATTCGACTTTCTTCCCCCAATTTACCCTTAGCTGCCAACCAATCAAAACTCTCCATATCTAGTCCAATGAAATCACACCACGTTAATCATCCTGAAACCAAAAATCCCCAAATGCGAAAGATGCGTACGACGTTATGATTGCGATTCTTCGATTCTTCGATTCTTCAATTCTTCTATACGATTTCTTCAATTCTTCAGCTATTTCATTCCAAGCCATAGCCATTGTTAATTCTTCAGCTCTTCCAAACTGTTGTCCCAATCGTACCTAGAGCTCGAAAGCTTTGCCGTCCACCTTATCTCGAATTTGAGGTTGAAAGGTGAGTAGTCGAAATTCAGTTTGTAGATCATGAAGACAGTAATACATTGTCAATATGGAGGGGAGTACGAGTATAAGGCAGATGATGGGTGTCGATGGGTGTCTAATAAACCTAAATTGATAGCATTAACGTTTAAGGATGAGAATGAGATAAATTATGCTATGTTGATTGATAGAATTCGATGGAAGCTTGGTATAGAGTTTGCAACGGAAAATCTGAGGTTGAGTTACATTCCTCTAACAGTGAAACCTCCGATTGCTTCATATATCTTCGATGATGATGATGTTGATGGTTTTCTATCGACAATGGACAATGAGCAACGTAGAAGTCCTTTGTATGTGGAATTAAGTGACTGCAGTGAGGAAGTATTAAGAAGCAAGGTTGGAGTTCAGTTGGTGTGAATTATGAGAATAATGACTCAAATCTCACAGTTAATGATGGACGATAATGGTTTGTGGCGCCGAGGAAGTTAATGAGGTGAATGTAGAGGATGTTGGTGAAGATGTTGAAGAATGTTGGTATGCATGTTGGTATGCATGTTGGTATGCATGGAAGGATAGAGGGCACCATGTAATGAAGAAGGAAGTAAGTCTCTAGAGATGTGGGAGATGGGTCATGTTTGGAGTGGGACAAGAGTTTGTGAAAAGAACAAAGTGCAAGAGTTAGTGGCTAGAGCGGCACATAAGGAATGTTTTGAGTACGTTATCATAAAACTCTGATAGTTGGAGATATGTGATAAAATGTCGTGAGAAGAGTGTA
Source organism: Crucihimalaya himalaica (assembly GCA_004349715.1). Classification (NCBI taxonomy): domain Eukaryota; kingdom Viridiplantae; phylum Streptophyta; class Magnoliopsida; order Brassicales; family Brassicaceae; genus Crucihimalaya; species Crucihimalaya himalaica. The sequence goes on from SMJT01000048.1 coordinate 1,014,069, forward strand.
ATTGGTATTTACGGGTGGCGAAGCCTAAAAAAACTAAGAAAGTGAAATGGTCAGTTAGAGTATATAGGAAGATGCATTCATGCTCTCGTGCTACTGCCAGCACAAGTACTAATAGAAGGGGAGGTACATCACAATTAGTTGCATCTATTATGCAAGAAGATATCCAGGAGTATTGGAGACCCCTAATGCTAAAGATCTCATAGCCTTGTACATGGAAAGCTGAATGTGAAGGTGTCATACTCAACTGCTTTGAGAGGCAAAATATAGCTGCAGCTCGTGTGCGTGGTAATCCAGAAGAGAGTTTACAAGTTATTGCGCTTCTTATCTGTTCATGTTAGAAAAGTTAAATATATTGGTACTAAAACAAGTTACCTGTTGGATGAAAACAAAGGTTTCATTATGTGTTCATTGCGTTGGGAGCTTGCATTGAAGGGTTTAGGAGTATGCGGAAAGTTCTTTGTGTAGATGCAACTTTCCTCACAAATGTGTGGTGTGTTACTATTTGCTTCACCAGGACCTCAATCATCACCATTATCCCATTGCCTTTGCTGTAGTTGATGGTGAAAAGGAATGTAGTTGGAAGTGGTTTTTCAATCAGCTGAAAACTGTTGTACCAGAACAGCCAGAGTTGGTTTTTTATCAGTGACAGAAATTAAGGTCTCATCAATGCTATTGCTGCTGTGTATCCGAGTTGTGAACATGGGTTTTGTGTTTACCATTTGTCACAGAATGTGAAAGGAAAGGTTGGTGGAATTAGCAAAGAAACAGTTGACGCAACATTGTGGAAAGGCTCAGATTTATTTATACAGGCTGAATTTGATAAGGTGTATGACGAATTCAAGATTAAGTATCAAAAGTAGTTGAGTATTTACAAAGAGTGTGAAAGTAAACAAGTGGGCAAGGTGTTATTTTGCAGGGCTAGGTACAACTTGGACACAACAAATACTGCAGAATCCTTGAATAGAGTATTTAAGAACGCAAGGAAGTACTCTTTACTCCCTATATTGATGTCATTGTTCAAAAATTGCGGAGTGGTTTAACAGACACAGGCAAGAAGCAGTGAGTGGATCAAACACCCGGAAAATGGTACCTTTTGTGGAGAATGTATTGCACAGTAACTGTAAGGATGGTGCAAGCTTAGAGGTGAATGCGTTGAACACATTCTTGATGGAATTCAGTGTCATATGGACTGATGGCAAACCATTTTGGTGGACTTGAGGAGAAAAAACTTGTGTCTTGCAAACGTTTTGATCTAGACATGTATCCTTGTCCACTGTCGTTGCCGTGTGCTTGAATACATGAAGCTGGGTACTCGAACGGTGGATATTACATGTTAATCGATTTATGTCGAATTATTACACTTTGGAACAGTGGGCATTAGCGTATTACCGGACAATTTATCCACTCCCAAATGTGAGTGAATGGGTAGTTCCCGATAATATACAGGCAATGTCTGTGTTGCCTCCAAATTACCGAAGCGAAAGAGTGGGAGACACCAAGAGAATCGATATCCTTCTGCTGGAGAAGGTCGGAAGAGGAGGAAGAATAGTAATAAGGTAGTTCAAGGGCAAAACTTGGGTAAATGGTTTGCATGATACTGTAAAACTGGGACAACAATTTGTTTTATGTTTTATGTGACAATCTGTTTTCTGTAAAACTGGGATGACAATTTGTTTATACTCTGTTTTATGTTTTATGTTATACTCTGTTTATGTGACAATCTGTTTCTGTAAAACTGGATGACAATGAAATCCAAAACTATCATTCATTCATAGTACATAGCATTACATACATAGACAACATGCATTATCAACATAGCATTAAAACATAGCCTCCAAACATAGCATTAAAACATCAAAACCAGCCACCTTTTGACGGAACTCTCGACAAAACCAAATAACTTGAATGATCCAAAACCAATCTTCACACATGGATCCTCTTTCACCACCTTTGAACTCCTCATTCCATTCGTTTTCCCAGCCATTCAGCCTTTCACACTGACATGTGTAGAGCTTTATATAGCATTAAATTGCCCTCGCTTCTCCATGAACTGTTGAGGATCTTCGTAAAACCATTCATTATGGAAGGTTTGCATCCGCTAGTTTCCGTCTGACGCTTCTAACAAATTCTCTGCTTGGCTTGGTAATGTCTTTCTGAACTCGTCGATAGGGATTCATAATCCTACGAAGGATGGCATAACTATAAATAGCCACGTCGTAGCCCTTAAGAGCAGATTCCCGAAGAGTTGAAAAGCCTTGATCCAAATTGCCTTCTCGAAGAACTCTGAGTTCGTTGTTTTTTTCAAACAACAAACCTGAACGATCTAGGCAGATTGGTCGGATGTGGCCAGTAAAAACGTAAAAAGAAGCAATCAATTGATGACAAAAAATTCATCATCTTCGACAATATCACGGAAAGCTTACAAGTTGATTTGAGCATAACCATATGACGGAATCTTGTTCACATGATTTCAACAGAATAGTTTTAGCAGATCGACTGCGTTCTGAAGCTAATTTTTTTTTAAACCTCTTTGAAGAAGAAGAAGAAGAAGAAGAAGACTCGCTTCTTGAAAACGTTTCATTGTTTCTGGTTTTGGTAAAACTGATTCTCTCTTTTTCCTTCTCTTTCCCTTATTTATCTTTTATCACAAAGAAGTGAAAGGTCGTCATCTTGGACACATTGAAGGTGAAAGCTTTTCGTGCCGATCAGTTATTTATTATGAAAGGACACTGTAAGCGGCAAAATGTAATCATGATAAATATATTATTATTTTCCTTTATTATCTTTCCTTCTCTTTCCCTTAGTTAACTTACAAAAAAACGAAAATGTAAAATTATACTTAAACTGTAACTTACAATGTTAACTTAAAAAAAACATTTATAACTTACAATGTAATTACATTATAAAAACATCCACATTTTATAAACTTACAATGTATGAAAAAAATTGTAGAAGCACTTATCTTAATTTTTTTGCTTGATTGCTATCTAACAACAAGACATCCATACACAACTATCTCTTATACTTTTAAGATGACTTTTTAATTTGTCAGATTTTGATCCCATCTGAACGAAATTATGTTTACTAGACATATTATCCTATGAAAGTATTTGCGCTGCACTATATAATATCTAATTGATTTTTTTATGGTAAAACTAAAATATTTTGTTTAAATTGGTAAAACTCACAAAACTAAATAAATGGCAAAAGTGAAACTGTTTGTAAGTTGGTAAAATAGTTCGACTGGAAAAACTATCGGCTGGTCACATAGTCAAACAAGCGCACATGTGGTCCCCACAATACTCCAGCGGTGCATAATCGGCTGGTCAAATAGCCAAACAGAAGCACATGTGGTCCCACAACACCTCCAGCGGTGCATATCGGCTGGTCAATTAGCCAAACAAGCGTACATGTTGGTCCCCACAACAACCCAGCGCCACATATCGCCAGTCACTTGTTTTTCCCCGCATCTCTTCTTTCCCTAAAATTTCGAACTTTCCCCCTTTCTTCTAATTTTCCCCCCATATTTGTCAACAACTCTCCATCCGCTTATTTCTTAACCAATATTTCTTCAAAATCGAGAAGAGTCTAAGTTATTTTTTCCGATAAATCATTTCGGTAAATCATTTCTGGTAAATCATTTCTGGTAAATGATTTTGTAAAATCATTTCTGTAAAGATTTGGTAAATCATTTTGTAAATCATCCGATAAATCTTTCTGGTAAATCAATTCTTGGTAAATCATTTCCGATAAATCATTTCTGTAAATCATTTCTGGTAAATCATTGTGCTCTTGTGTTCTTTTTCTAGTAATAATGCCTATCAGTCAGTGACCAGCTCCGAGTCAGAAGAAGTTTGGATCCGTATTGTTATGCGGACGGCGATTACGGTGTCCCCAGAGTATGTTTTTGTGGCACCGTGTTAAGCTTTTATGTTACCGTTCCGGATAATCGAGGAAGAAGATACTACCAATGCCCTATGAGTGAGGTAATATAATTTTATTTGAATCTGCTGAATGATATAAATATATCGTTTCAATTCTTGAAGTGTTTGTCAATAATTTTGTTACGGCTAATACGTAATGGTGATTGGCCACCAACATTTCTAAGTGGTGGGATGTTGCAGTTGATGAGAAGTTAACACTATTGAACAACCGCATTGGAGATGAGCTGAAAAGATTGTCCATCCGACCTGAGGAGCACAGACAAGCGACCATTATCCTAATACTGAATTGGAGGCAGTTCAAGTGTCTAATCCTACAAATAGCGTGATGAAATTAAGGAACTTAAAGACCGCGTGGCAAAGGCAGAAAACGAAATTCGTAGGTTAATAACGTAAGGGCCAGCCCATAAAGGGTGGTGCTTGGCTCGGCTATGCTAGTATGTGTAAGATATGACATTATATTTCACTGGTATGCTTGACCTTTATGTTTGTTTGAGTACTATCGTTTCGTATCATTGGTAAAATTGGTAAAACTGTGATCGTTGTACACATGGTAAATTGTCTATTGCTTGACCTTTATGTTTGTTTTACTAATCGTTTCGTGTCATTGGTAAAATTGGTAAAACTGTGATCGTGTACACCTGGTAAATTGTCTATTCGGCTTTCTGAACTTAGTAAAATTTGTCAACTGAAGACCAAAAATAGCGTCAAACATACTTCTCAATAAGAAGACCAAAATAAGCGTCAAACATACTTCTCAAATAAGAAGACCAACATAAGCGTCAAACTAACATCTTAAAAATACATAAGCAATAACATACATCATTTGGATAAGACAATTTTTCAACTTAGACCCTCTTGTTCCTCCTGGTGATCTGGAGGGTCGAATGGCTCTTTCCTGAGTTGAATAACTCCTCTTTCTCCCCTTCTTCGTCTGTTTCTCTTTTTCAATAACTAATTCAACCACAGTTTCAATAACAGTTTCACCTGCAACCACTCCAACACTATCTCTACCATTTTCCCCAGTTTCACCACCATCCATTCCATCACTTTTTTTATCGTTACTAGCAGCAACCACTGCATCAACCTTCAACAATTTTGTTTCAACAGCTTTTAATCCTCTCTCCTAGCTTCTCAATCTTCCCAGTCAGTTTTACCTCCATTTCTGAAAGCATATCAACCAACACCTTGAATCTTCTTTCAATGATCATCTTAACACCTTCTATTTGTTTCTGTTGGGCCTGTTTTTCCATTTCTCCTCAGCCTCTTTCTCCGCAGCCTCCTCCTCCTCAGCCTCATCGACAATCCCTTTTCTTCCCTCAAATCTTCTTTGTAGAGTTCTTTAAACCATAGCCCACTTGTTGAATGAATGTATAACCTTCATCCAACCATCAACAACAGCATCATTACAATCTTCTTCATCATCCGACTGGTCCATGTTGTCCGCCAAAAGACTGATCTCATCATCAGTTGGTACAAGGATACTTTCAATCTCCTGTGATTGAAAGAATAAACAAATGTTACTACTAAAAATCCAAAATTCATTTACTAACCATCATGTTACTATTACAATATCCCCTAATATTAATTAACTAACCTTTGTTGTGCCAAGTGCATCATTTATCTCAGAAAAGGGAATCCCTCATATGGACTTTCGATGAACTTGGACTTGCACATCCAAGGACAGCCACTGTCTGCAACTATAACATCTTTCTCGGAATCTCTTCTTCAAATCCGGGATTGCCTCGAAAGCCAAAAGCTATAAATTATACATATTATAATTTACATAAACAAAACCAACCAAAACTAACAATCTATCCACACATTACCTCCATAGGAACGATGAAACTTGGATAGGTATGAGATGTTGATTTGGCACGACCCCTTACAACTCTCATACAATGTTTAATTTGTTTAAGATTATCTTCAAAAGATAGCATTCCCCATGGAAACGTCAAGCACCAATCAAGAATCACTAACAGCATTTATAAGAAGACTGTCTACAGCGGGTGCACCTAGGCCTTCCTTCCCTTTTCCTTTTATAACACTAGCTAGGAAATACAATACCGCCATCCTCATTCTATCTCCTCCCCAAACTTCATTGTCTTAAACTTCCTTTTCAGGCAGCATAGGTAACCTTCTCCTTCTTGAAATGCTTGTCAACTAACTTCGAATTCCCAAAACTCTTATATCCTTCTGGTATGCATGACAATGTAATCCCGACAAGAGTGCGTGTTCCTTTAGAGAATACCTAATGGGAACACCGTTCACACAAACCAAACTTCTCTGCTTCTCTACACAGCCGTGCGGAGGAGAAGCAACTCACATTTGCCCATGGTCTTGTGAGTTCTCTCCCTTGGCATGTGAAAGAAGTGGCGAAATTGAGGGTGATCAAGAAACCAACTCAACTCATCCGGCTTAAGTACTTCCTCTATTGTATCTACACACTCTTTTATATAACAACGGGTTATGATCTTCAATGGCTTCACATACTCGCTGTTAGGGAAGTACAAATTCAAAGGTTGCATTGGTTCGAATTCATCCTCATCACCTAACTAAAATACACACAATTTTGCCTATATTAAGCATACTGGAGATGCAACTTCAAAGGTTTCTTTTAATAAGCAAACTGGACAAAAGATTAAGATTCTGGACAAAAGATTAAGATGAATACCGTATTGCGACCTTCTTCTTCCGAGACCTTCTCAGTCTCTTCTTCCTCGGCCATTCCTTCTTCATCTATCGGTAATTCTACATAGTATGGTACTTCTCTGTATGGAACAATAGCTAAGGATTATGTAATTTCATCTGAAATTTCTTCTACCACCGGAGGCGCCGTTTTCTTACGCTTCGGAGGTGCCCTTTTCTTACGCTTCGGTGGCACCGGTTTCTTTTGCTTCGGAGAAGCAGATTTTTTGTTCTTGGGAGAAGCCGATTTCTTTTTCTTCTTAGGTCTCTTTCGTCCATACCATGTCTTCGGCGGCATTGTCTTCCTAGTTTTACCTAATCTGAGAATTTGAATAAGGATTGAGAAAATCGAGAGAGCTTCTTCTCTTTTTACTGAACTGTGAAATCCCGAAATCAGATCGAAATGTTGGAATGTTACAGATTGATCGTCAATTGGAGAGTCCAGAGTGAAGCCGATAAAGGAGAAAAAAGAGGAAACCCGGAAAACCTAACCGAAAATTTTACATAAACCGACTAAAATCCCCTAAAATTTCCGGTTCTTATATCTGGTTTTTTTATCCGATTTCAACCCGGATGAGTTGCATAATGGGTGGATACTATGCGGTTGGGTCTGTAATTGTTTTAAAAAACTATGGGTTTCTAGTAATTTATACGTTTTTAAAATTAAAAAAATAAATACAACAAATTCAAAAAATAAGGAGAGTATATAAGCGACTTTTTGTTAAATGAGGAGTATATGAGACATTGATCCTCTAGTTGTACCAGTTGTGTTACTAAACCGATTTTGATTAAAAGAACACAAAGACTTAGCAGAGTGTTCTCCGGCTCCGGCGGCGAAGTCGTCATTAATGTCAAACATCGTGGTTCTCGACAACGGCGGCGGTCTTATCAAAGCTGGACAAGCCGGCGAGCGTGATCCCACCACCGTAATCCCAAACTGTCTCTACAAACTTCTCTCCTCCAAGAAATTCCTCCATCCATCACCACTCACTACTCTCTCCGACGAAATCGACCTCACCTCCGCCGCCATACGCCGCCCAATCGACCGTGGCTACCTCATAAACTCCGATTTACAACGCGACATCTGGTCACACCTCTTTACTTCTCTCCTCCACATTACTCCTTCCTCCTCCTCACTCCTCCTCACTGAGCCACCACTCTCAATCCCTTCCGTTCAAAGATCCACCGACGAGCTTGTCTTCGAAGACTTCGGATTCTCTTCTCTCTATGTTGCTCATCCTCAGTCTCTTGTTCATCTCTATGAAGCTAGTCGTCAGCCTGATTCAATACTCTCAAAGACTCAGTGTAGTCTCGTAGTTGATTGTGGCTTCTCCTTCACTCACGCTGTTCCTGTGCTTCACAATTTCACTCTTAATCATGCAATTAAGAGGATTGATTTAGGAGGCAAAGCTTTCACTAATTACTTGAAAGAATTGGTGTCTTATAGATCTATAAATGTTATGGATGAAACGTTTTTAGTTGATGATGTTAAGGAGAAGCTTTGTTTTGTCTCACTTGACCTTCTTCGTGATCTAAACCTTGCTCGAAATGGAAACAGTCTTATAAAGTCTACATATGTTCTTCCTGATGGTGTTACACATACTAAAGGTTATGTCAAAGACCCTCAAGCTGCTAAGAGGTTTCTTAGCTTGTCAGAGAAAGATCATGTGGAGTCTGATTTGATTGATAAGGTTGGGCAGAGGAAGAAGGCTGACATGAACAAAAACGTAAGGTTTTCGATTCTTTTATTTTGAGAATTTTTTGTCTTTATGGTGGTTGAGATTTCTCTCAAGTGTGAGGTTTTTTATTTTTTTTGTTGCAGGAGATTGACTTAACGAATGAGCGGTTTCTTGTACCAGAGACGTTATTCCAGCCTGCGGATTTAGGTTTGTGTCGATGAAAGAGAGGGTTTGAATGTCGTTGTATATAGAAGATGATGATGGTAATTTATTTGTTTTGGGACAGGGATGAATCAGGCGGGACTTGCAGAGTGCATTGTTCGAGCTGTAAGCTCATGTCATTCTTATTTGCAACCAGTTTTGTATCAAAGGTGGTTTCCAAGTGGATACATTTTTGGCTTCAGTTGCCATTGAATTAGTTTTGTTGTCTAAAGGTTTGATGGTCTTTGTGGCAGCATCATCTTAACTGGTGGAAGCACATTGTTTCCGCAACTTAAGGAGAGACTGTAAGTCTGAATTAAAGTCCCTCGCACAAGTGGTATATGCTTATTAGAGAAGTTGATGTCTGATATATTGCAGAGAACGGGAGCTTCGACCTCTAGTCCCAGACCACTTTGATGTGAAGATAACAACACAGGAGGAGTAAACAAACTCAATCCTTTCCTTTTTTTCCTCTTATTTTTTGAAGCTCTTTTTTTGAAAGAAGCTGTTACTTTTTGCAGCCCCATACTCGGTGTATGGAGAGGAGGTTCACTTTTGGCTTCCAGCCCGGATTTTGAGTCCATGTGTGTCACCAAGGCTGAGTACGAAGAACTTGGATCAGCTCGATGTCGGAGAAGATTCTTTCATTGAGGCTAACCAAAAACTACCAATTGAATTGGTTGTAATTCTTCACATTGTATGTCGTATATTGTAATGCATGCCCATAGCGTTACAAACACCTAAGCGTATTGTTTCCTTATCTTATTCGAAAAATTCCAAGCCGTTTAAGCTATCACCAAACAACCAGAGAAAATTATATGTTCTTAAGTTCAACTTTACACAGAACATGGGTTTTAGGGTAAACCATACAGAAACATTATCTTTATCTGAGATACAGTAATATTTAAATGCCAAAACTTTGTTTGTTATTGTTCTTCAAAGATGATTTCATGTGCGTCTGTTTGCAAAGCCAAAGAAAGAGTTTGGTTGAATAATTTCTCATCAGTCAGTGTAGGGTTCAGAGTCCATGCACAAATGCACTAGCTTTCTCTGGTACTGTTGAAAATATTCGCAAACCGCAGTCACTTCTTCCTTCCCTGGTTCAAGACCAGGCAGATCGGGAGGTACTGTGCCTTCACCAGAAGCAGATTCAGATTCATCGTCTTGGCTTGATAGCTCGGTTACGATTTCTGAATGAATCTCCTGACAGGCGAGCACAAACATGGCTACTGTGTCAGGCTGTTGCACCTCTCTGAGAGCTGCAAGCGCCTCTTGCAGCGAACCAGCAGCCACATATAAAATAAGTGCCCTGCATCAATACAACACAATAATTTTCTTATTATGTGATTTTTAAAAGATTCTATGTCACTTTCAAACTATCCAATTTAAACAGTATTGAAGGTGAGTATGGTACAGTACCGCCAGACATTGTGCTCCGCATGGAGAACATGATCAGCCCACCTCTGCAATACCCTGAGTAGAAAGAGAGAGTAGTTTAACCAAGGGCATGAGATAAACTGATTCATAGAAATAAAAATCAGATCCAAGAGTTAATCGGCAAAAGAAAAGACCTGGCATAATCCGATCCTTCCAAATGTGTGGCAGCCAAGGTAGCAGCATCAGTCCACCGTCCAGAATCTTGTAGCTGCATATTAAAAAGGTCTAATATATTTAGCGTTTAAATCGTTGTAGATTATTAAGCCAAAGCTAAAAAAAACGTTTCCTCTTGATTAATAAAAGGGTTATGATAATAATAAAAGAGAATTCCAGTGGACGCATAAGTTCAGAAGAATACACAATATTTAGTATTAAAAAGGAGCAAAAGGAAGCTAACCTGTGAACAAGCTTCTTGGTGTCTTCCAACCGCACATAGAAGATGAGTACCCGTAAGCGAATTGTCGGTCCTTACCATGTTCGCTGCAACAACCTACGTGTGTAACAAAAGTGATGGACTGATATTTTTTAAAAAGACACACAGACTATCAAATATGCCAAGTCAGATACCTTTAGTGCAAGGTCTAGAAGAGATTTAGACACAGCTGAAGAGAGTGCAACAGCTCGGAGAGCATTTGGATAGAAGTATGGAGAATCTGGAGCTGAAGAAAGCAGCAAACTGACAGCAGCTTCCAAATTTCCAACTGATATCAGCCTGGTCATAAAGGTTACTGAGTGAATTTACTTGTCACCGCAAAACCTAAAGCGTGGAAATTCAGATTCAAAATCTAAAATTCTATAATATACTGATACAAGACCAACACAAGTATTTTTCTCTCAGCTTAAGAGGCTTCTAAAATATATAGTTTCCATTTCAGAGTAGCTACTACCAAAACCAGACATAATTTCAGGTAATAAATTGAAACGATAAACAATAAGACAAGCTAACGGTGAAATACTAACTCGTGTACTTGTTTCTGAATGCAATCTTCCCCCTCCAATTTTTCATGCCAAGGAAGACGTTGATTTGCACGTTTCCGTAATTCTTCTCGCTCAAAAGCCATCAATCTAAGTGAACCATCACACTGTACAAGAAAAAGTGGAAATATAAGCTCACCAACAAACACTATGTAAATGAAAATCTAGGATCCAAACCTACTGCAAACACAAAAGCTCCATTAAGCTAGCAGAAAGTACAAGCAAAGGAACTCTATTTCCAAATAAAAAATCTCGTCTATGTATCCTGATAGCAGGGAATGGCTAGAATGCATGATCTTTCGAAAGAAAAGAAACATTATTCTGAAACTGACCAAAGAATTTACCTTCCTGGCTTCAGGTGCTGATATACCAGTAGATGATATTTTACTCAGCATAGCTGTTTCATCAACTCCTGAGTCTAAAGCAGGGGAAGGGGTTTTCTGCAGAGACCTTTTTGTCAGCTTATTCATCAGATGGCGAATGGCTTGAGGCAGTTGCAACCAGAACAATGCCTCTGAGGTTTCACCAAAAACAGCAGCTGCAAAAGCAAATCTTGCAGCATAACCTTTCTTGACCACATCAGCGTACAGTTTTGCTCTTTCATCGTCCAGCAAGCAACCTAGGATGAAAGAAATTAGAGAAGGTAAGAAACTAGAATACTTAAACAGATATATTGACAGAGAGACGTTAGTCTGAGGTGATACTATACTAAACAAATGAAAACAACCTTCTTTCCGATACGGTTCTAGTATCTTCAACAGCATTTCTGGCACTACAGGGTCTCCTAAAGGTGGTAACTGAATCATGTAACTCCGAAGATCCTTAGAGGAAGAAGCCATTCCACGGATCAAATGAGGCCTTTTCTCCAAAGTAGTGCTAGACGTATTAAACCAAGATGGTTTCACTCCCAACTGTAAAATCATCCGCAATGCCTGCATGTATAATAATCAGACACATTGTCAAGAGTAACCATTAATGTAAATCAGAACCTGTCTTAGGAGATTATATGAGCATAAAGATAATGCAAGCCATTACTATCTTCTGAGTTACATGATTTCAGAAGTAAAACGAGATTGAGTACCACAAAGAATTTAGGATCAAGAAATACTCCTAAGTAAAAAAAAGTTACCAGCGCATGTGGTACAGGAAGTAGGATAGGGGAGTACATAGGCATAGGACGAAACCTCTCCTTTACAGATTTAGACTGGGGCACAAAGCCAGCTTTCTTTTCAGTTCTGCAAAATCCAGAGGAAATGGTTGAAAATAAAAGATAGCAAAGTAAGTAATTGTAGCCAATTCAAACTTGGATCAATAATAATGGCACCTCAGAAACAAAATAACTATTTATATGGCCTAACCTAAACATGCCTAAGTCCTAACCTTGGGGCAAGGGTAGCCTAGTTGTCAAACCCACTACACCATCCCACTTATGCGGCCTTGTGCCAGGGTTTTTCCTTTCTACAAGGGTTTAGGGTGCACAGTCATCTGGTGAACAAAATAAAAAACTAGGCATACCTATTCTATACAGTTATAGTTATATAGGGAGAAACAACATGCTGATAATAAACTACTCATAATCTGAATGCATTCATGGGACACCAAATACGATTATAGTTTTACAATGAACTGGTGTACACATACACAGTAACCTCAACGAGCCGGAAGGTGCTATCAGCCCCAGCAATGCATAGAACAAGTGGATCATTTTTATCAGTTCTCAGAGGCAACCAATCAAGTTCCAGTACAAGGGTACCAGGAATTTGAGGCTGGAGAAGTGACTGGGCTAATGGATCTGGTGAATCCTGCAACAATTTTCAGCAGCATCTGTCAGAAAGAGTTATTTGAGTTGACAGACAATTCCAAACAAGTATCAATAAAATTTTTCTTGTTCTTGTTATCTCTTCACTTTGCAAAATATTAGTACACCACCTTTGAAGGGAAATACTGAAATATCTTTAGACTCACAAGATCAAATACAGAGAAAGTATTGTCATTAAATAGCACAGCTACACGCCCTCGGCTGCAATCTCCAGCAACAACAGGTGAAAATTTGATCCTCCGTATTCCATCCCTGTGACTATTAAATGCAGATGACTGTCCAGTTGTTACATCCCACCATCTTATGTTTCCTGATCTATCTCCCATAACCTGGAAAGAGAGAGCAAGATATGATCTTCAATAAGAAAATAAGAGGAGAGAGAACTGGAAGGTGAAAAGAAACAAACCACATGAGGCAAGCGATATGCCATGGCTGTAACCAATCCATCTGAGGGAACGAATGAAGTAGACGGCCATTTAGGTCTAGAAATAGAGGCGGGATCATCTATATGTCAGTGAATATAGGAAGAAGATTACACAACAATCAAGGTTCAAGGAGGTGATTGCTAATTCATGTAACGTGGCTGACAAAAACTATCAAGTAGTGAATTTTCTACACTTTCTGAAATTGGACAACAAAAATCTACTCATTATCTCACAAACTTTAAGAAAGAATTTAATGATAGATGGCATTAGAAACAAATCATAGAACAAGAAGGGAATAAGGAAAAAGGAACACTACAGCAGGTAAGCAATAATGTGCAATCACTATTTCATATTATCTTCTCAGAAACAGAGAAATACTCAGAAGCCCTTAACTATGATCTGCATTGTGCTAAGGAGTTCAAAAGCAGCTATAAGGGATTGCTACGGAAAGAAAAATGTCCAAACAACAATTGAGTTAATGGAACCATCAGTTTTACCTGAAATCTCGAATTCTACGTCCTTGGACTTCAAATACTCCAAGGGCACCATTTACTAGTGCAAATGCAAAACTCTCTACAGTTTCTTCATGTGATCCATCCGAGCCCACAGAAGCTGCAGATATGTCAATTACCAACCCTTAGAAAAAATACATCAAAGACTGGGTTATATTCAGGATAACACAGTTTTAATTGTCATAAACATCTCACAAGAGTCTGCTGAAGCAGTTACTCCTTCAGATGCTGAGAGCAATTGCTTGGAAGGACCGCCTCGACCAGGGCGTGGAACAGCTGGAAGCGTCCATTCCACTACCGTGAAAGGAAGAGCTAATGATCTAAGCTACAAAATTAAAAGGAATAAGAAACATTACATCATTGATTAGAATTCATAACCTCAAGAAGACAATAAACACTCCACTAGTTAGATATGAAATTTTTATAAACAGAATCTTAAAGCCTCAAATGCAAGAGTATATTTATATTAAGAACACTTTTAGTTCTCGCTTTGACCTATTGTACACACCATCATTATTTTCTTCTTGAAAGTTTACAGGAATAGACATTGACAAGGCAACAAAGACTTTCCAGCACTTCGCAAAGAGGGGACAAGAAAATAAGCCACAGATAGTATGTTGATTTAATGACTCTCCTCTAATTTTTTTAAACGTTCAAGCTTTATCCTTTTTATGCATAATCGATCTTATTAGACATTATGATGTTCAAGACCTATCATGAGCCAGTCTATATGTGGTGTCAAATTATCCCTCCTTATTCAAGTTTCACATGCAAAAGGCGTAAGGTGGTCAAGGTAATATTAGTTGAAAGTAAATGGACATACATAGAAAGTATCATAGGGATAAGCAATTATGATATGTAGAATGAGACATCTAAAAAGTCATAAGGATGAAAAATAACAGAATTTATAAGTGCTAATTCTAAGATTGTAAACATATGAGACAGAAAGAGTTGTTGTCATCTATCTATTCAGCAAGACTAAGTCAAGTAGAAAAGGCAAAGATACTTTGGGGTTTGAGCTTACTCACCATGACTGGATGCTTGGTCATTGCCCAAACTTCTACAGGAGCATCACGGAAAAGAATTAGAAGGTACCTGCAACAGGACAGAAAAAAAAAAATTCTCAGCTTCAGAAGAGGTATCTAGGAGCTCTGGACCTATCTAATAACTTTCACTTTTACAATAGTTCCTCATCCTTGAAATAGTGAACCTGTCTCTTCTATGATCGAAATTCGACATTTGTCATCTGATAATGGAACAGATTTCCAATACCCAGAGACGATGTTCCTAAGTTTAAATTATAAATGACAAGCTGATCGCTTGAACCTCGAAGTGCATGCATTTCGTTACATTGTTATTATGCATCAAATACTTGAGCAAAACAAATTACATTAAAATCAAACCTTCCGGAAGAAGAAGTTCTAAGAGCTCTTATGGGAGTACGCTCTGGCTTTTGTAAATCACGAAATGGTTTATTCAACCCACTCCTAAGGCAGGTAACAACAAGCTTATTTATGTAGCCTCTGCTTTTGTCATTCACCTGAAACCACAAACCGATGCATGATGCCAGATGTCAATTTCCCAATTCCATTAATTTTTATAATAAGCAGATGAAAATTAAACTAAACCTAACACTCTTCTTAATCCTGGAAGAAACCAATCTTAAATTGGTAATCACTAAGAAAAAACAGAAGAAAGCAATGAGACGTAACATGTTCCCTTTTGACATATATATGCACACCTGACTGTAAGAAAATGAAACTAATCTTGAATTTCCAAGCCATCGAAGGCCCCTAACCACACCAGTATGAACCGAAGTGCTTGCAGCAACAGCATTGGTCGATACATCAACAATATCGATTGTCCCGGTCTGAGTTCCCAAAGCAACCAACGGAACAGCTGCCGCAGGAATGTTACCCCCTCCTTCATTTGAAATCAATTCATAAATCACTCATTTGAGTTTTCATAGGAACACTTTAAGTATTACATATACAAGGGAGAACAAAACTAACTTGCTAATGTTGCCGTAAGAGACGGAGATGGTACAGCAAGTGTAGAGACTGTGGAAGAGAGAAGCTGAAGCTGTCCAGTCAGGCTGATCTGCATTGAGCGATGTAAACAAGTAAAGGCCCTGTTAAGTAGGAAAAGAAATGATAAGACCACTAAACATGTATTGTGGAAAACACAATCCTAAAGATGAGGAACCTGGTAACACCAAACATTCATCCTCTGGAGGAACAGTTTATATAGTGATTAAGTAACTATTTAACCCAAAAATCTTCCAGCCACCTACCTTAAATGATAGGTCTGATTTTCCTAAGGAAGAATTTGATATGAGACCTCTGCTTCTATTTGTAGGTGCAACAACTAATCCATCATCCAGATTTGAGGAAATGTTTTTCTGAATAGCTCCAGGAAGTGCTGCTTCAGTGCCTCCGGCACCTATGTCCAAATCTGATGCATTTTTTGGAGCATCTTCAACACCTTCAGCACTTAAGACCCACTTCCATATTTTACCGTCATCAGATAGGGAGATAAAAGTTGTTTTAGAAACAAGAAGACTTTCGTCGTAAAAGTCAAAAGGGTTATCAAAATCCACAGAAGAAGTTCCATCTGGGTGAAGTTTTGTAATGGTTTGCATTGTGGAGTCCGATTGACTGAGAAGAACAGCCAGAGCTGAAGGAGACTGGATGGACATCCCAATAGATGGCATAAATTCTTCCATAGTACACATGACATGCACCTGTTCTCCTCTGCAATGATTTGTAACCAGGAGATTAGATGAGCAACCAGAACAGGAGTATCCAAGTCTAATCAACATTACAAGATACAAAGCCATATTCGCATGATGCTTTTATACCATGATTCTCAGACATTATATAAAACGAAGCTAGAAACCAGATAGTTCAAATATGACCAGATAAAAGATTGGTCCTTCCCCGAAATGAAAATTAAACTCAATCTGATTCAAGGAATAGCTCATCCATGAATGAAAGTGACAGGAAACCAAAACCCTGAAACATCAATGGCTAAAATGAAGCTACCCTTAAGGGACAGAGATATCTTACTCTTTCCGACGCCAAATGCTGAGCCTACCATCAACATGAGCACAATAAAGCAACTCCCTGTTTGGATCCGGCAAGACATCTAGAAACTTGGCACAACCACGAGGTAATGGCGTTGTCGAGAGGGGCGTCTCATATTGCAGATCAAACACCAATAGCTCCCTAGGAAACGTCACAAACAGTATATTCTTCCAATGTGGCGAGAAGGCAAATCTAGCAAAGTATAACGGGAATGCAGCTGAAGCAGGCGAAGAAGACGGAGAAGATGATGAATTGCCATTACTAGCAGCCTCTCTTTCCAACCTCAGTAGCTCACTAAAATCCGTCTTTATCTGCATCTCATGAATCACAACGTCGTTCTCAGTGGCTCCGAGTACCTTAACAGACAATAGAAATCCTTTGAGGCCAAGCACACAGAAATGGCGAGAATCATAAGGATCGCGGCGGAGACAGGAGAGAATCTCCGTACCAGCATCGTACTTCCAGAAAAGTCCACCGGAGGTTTTGTAGAGCGAGAGAAACGAAGATCCCGAAATTGCGGCAAGGACATGAGAATCCTGTCGAGCTTGAATCCAGCAAAGGTCCTGAATCCCAAGCTTAGGATCGGAGGAAGGATTAAGCCAGACGACGACGGAGCGTAGATGGAAGTCAACGAGCGCGACACGGCCATGACGATCTGCAACGGCGAGGAGAAGGTGAGAAGCGGAGGGTTCAGTGGAGAGTAGATCGCGGGGGAGAGGGAGAGGGATCCAACGAACTGAAGTAACGAAGGAGGAGAGAGCATTAGGAGGAGGAGGGAGAGGGATAGTAGAAACGAGCTGGAGAGAACGAGAGTCTACGACAGAGACGGAGGAGCCAGAGGCGAAGGCGAAGAGACCGGAGGAACTGAGATCGGCGGATCCAAAGTTGTTACGGCTGGGAGGACCAGGGAGAGTAGAATCCCAGGTATCGGTTGGTGACGGCTTCGATGCCGCCATTGTTACAGCTTTCTACAAATCAATCTCTTAGAATTTCAATTTTGTTGTCTCATTTGATTTTCAACAAGAAAGAACGACCAATTTACAGAAACAGGTAGCTACGACTTCTTTCAATCTTGGGAGAAATTGAGGATTAATAAATTAAAGAATTTATAAATCAAAGAATTTATTAAACCAATACAATAAAACTCCGTCTAACTTTTCTTAGATATTGACACATGTTCAGATTTGTAAAGCCGACACATCATCTAATAACACTATTCCAATCGCTCCTGCTATTTTCTATTAATCTTCTCGGCCAACACTCGGCTAAGAGGAACAAAAACGCTGCAATCGATACTCGACGGTGGAGATGTTTAAGTCAGCGAGATGACAGAACAATTATGATTTTGAAACCGGAAATAACAACTCAGATAAAAATCCTCCTCAAAGCTCACCAAAAGCTTAAGAAAAGGCAAATCAGTGTAGAAAGCGATCACTGAGATAGAAGGATCATTTCGAAGAAGCTGAGATTTGATGATGAATGATGATAGGTGATGATGATCATTGATGATGATGAATACGAGAGAAAGAGATAAAGGAGAATGTAATTTGGGTTTGATTGATTTTTCCCCAAATAGGCAAAGTGACATACAATACAAGTACTCTTGAACGTACCGACTACCAAACCAACATATTGGTTTTCAGATCAAATATCTAACTTAACCGAAATTAAAGATAATAAACCGAGATTTAAACCAGAGAAATATCGTTTCTCCTGTTACAATACTCCCTCCTTCGGCTTATCCTTGTCCTCAAAGATTAAAAAAAAAACTGATTGCTTATCACCAAAAGCTTGATCAAATTGTTTAGGAGGATGCCATTTCCATTGAGCAAGGATTCCAAAGAAGCAATAGTCTAGGATTTGTTCGGCTAAGCAATTCAAGACAAAAATATCAAGCAAAAACTTGCAAACTGAACTAAACTCAGCCATAATTGTCTTAGATGTGACCTCAACAGTGCAATCCAAACCGGATAGTGATCCATAACAGCAACTAATGGAGATCTTTTTGTCATTCTTCGCAACACCCATTATGTGTAGAGCACTCAACAAAGGCAAATTCTGTAATATCTCTTGAACGAGTGTTTCTTGTAGCACCTTAACCTGATTAGATGTCCATAAGATGTCTGTCTCAATAGTTGAACATTCTTCATCCTCTTGGCAGCATGACCACTCTGCACCTTCTGGTGGTCTTGGTGAATGAAACCTTCCATAGGAAAGAACTTTAACCATAAGCCTTTCAAATTGATCCACTATGAACTTGACAATTGTAGCTTCTTTGAGAGCATCTTCAATCCTTAGGGTAGACGCCACGTATCTCTTCTCAAAGTTTCTAAGATAATTGACAAGCATCGTGTTGTTGTAAGAGACCATGACTGCATCTACTATAGCTTTTAGGCTCTTTAAAAATTCCAAAAAGAGCCATTATGACAATTTTCCAAAATCTGTTTCACTTTTGTTGTTGTAACAATCTTGTTACTTCCATTTCTCGGAATATGTTTGAACTTTACCCAGCAAACTACTTCATCAACAAACTTGTCACTTTGCTGCCCCCAAACTAAATATGCAACTTTGTGAAGAACACAACATCATCCACACGAAATTCCAGCCCTGGAAGTGCTTGTAATAGCCTAGATCTCCATTTATGCTTCAAATGGAATTTCACATTACTATATATTAAACCACCTGCAACCCTCTGGCCTACAACTAGCAGCTCCTTTCATTGTGCCTTGCATCCAAAAAATTCAACAAAAGGCAATTCTACCATAAAGCCACTCGCCTCTTGAAGCTTCTTAGACGGTGAGAGCTCCTTAATCTCTAGGCAATGAGGCTCTGTTCGTTTTCTCATCCAGATGATCCATCTAGATGGAGATGAAAATTAGTGTTTGTTTAGTGTTAAAAATGACAACCATTCAAATGGTTCATCTATAATTGGCTAAAATTATATATACTGTATTTATTTTAAAATAGGTGTAGTAGGTTTTATATAAATGTTTTGTCCAAAATTGTACTCTAGATAACTGTTTTGTTTAGATTTTTGTTCATTAATATAAAAAAGCATCGGCAAGGAAGAAGAGAAAAATAGGTTTTAAGAATTTT
Source organism: Crucihimalaya himalaica (assembly GCA_004349715.1). Taxonomy (NCBI): domain Eukaryota; kingdom Viridiplantae; phylum Streptophyta; class Magnoliopsida; order Brassicales; family Brassicaceae; genus Crucihimalaya; species Crucihimalaya himalaica. Next base: position 1,033,928 of record SMJT01000048.1, read on the forward strand.
TATTTTGATAGGTTGTATAATATATATTTTTTTTAGTTTTTTTAATGAAAGACTCTATATGAATAAGAGGTTTAGAATATGAAATATTATTAAAATTTATAATTTTGTTATTTCTTTTTTATTTATAATTAAGGGCATAATGGGTTTTTGATTATTATAAAACCTATTCTACCAATCCTAACTAGATAAGTTATAGATGGACAATTAGAAAAATAAACATCTTTTTCTCTAATTTCACAAAACATCAACCAAATTTGTAGTGTAGTTAGAAAGTTAGAAATTTAATAAGCTCTACGTAACTCTCACTCTCTCTCTCTCTCTATATATATATATATATATATATATAATGATGAGGAAAATGTTAAATCAACAAGGAAAGATGAAGGTGTTCGACAAAAAAAAGATAGGTGAAAGGAAGACAAGGAAAAAAAGATGTAAGAGTATATCCATTATGTGTATTTTAATAGTTGAAAGCCCCATATATTAAAATAATATTTTTTATTTTTTTATTTTAGAGTGTTGCGAGACGCATATTTTTTTTTTGAGTGAGAGGCTCATATTCATATACCATTGATGGACCTGCTTTAAGGAGTTGAATGAATAAAGAGTAAATGTCACATGTCATTTATTTCTGACTTTGTGAATAAGTAAGTCCTAAACTACCTAAAATACATAATGTTTTATCATTTTCAAATGATATACAATGTGAATTAACATATATTTAGCTTTAAGTTCATATACATTATACAATTCTAAAATTTAATTACATAATTTATATAAAAAATCAATTTTATTTAACATTTAAATCAATTGATGCTCATATATCTATTAGAATTTGCTTAAATTTGACAAAAAATTATATTCAATTCAAAAACTTTAAAATATTCAATTTACATATAAATTTTTTCCTGTTGATAACAAATATATTTTAGTAGTATTATTCAATTCTATCATAACCTTGTATTAATTTTCTTCTTGGTAACAAAATTATTTTATTAGCACCAATCAATTCTATCATATTTTTCTATTTATTATATTCTGAAAAAAACTTTATATCTAATTAACATTAAAAACTTGGAAACTCCAAGATAATATATTTCACGTAATTATTTTATTGTTTTCATTTGTATTAGTTTGGTGTGTTTTAAAGTATCATCTCTTGTCATCATTTTGCTTCTATCAAACTGTCACCGATTAAGATTTGGAGTAATTGCTAAAACTAGACCCAAAATTGAGTTTGAATGCAAAACTAGACTCCAAATTGAAACAAATGCAAAACTAGACCAAAACGTTAGAGAAATTATATTAACCCCCTTATTTGCAAAAAAAACAAAAAAACAAAAACCACAATTACAGCGCGCCGGCGTAGAGTTCATGAACGAAGTCTCACAGTAGACTTCGTCATTTGAAATCCATGAAGTCTGAACCGTAGTTAAACCTTAGATTTAAATTATAAAAATAATTAAAAAATATTTTCAATGCAATTTGTTATACAGAAAATAAGATTATCCAAATATGAACTTTATAAATTAAAATTGAATAAACTTTCATAAAATTAAAGCATGTAAGGTTGATTATGATCTAGAAAACCATAAACAGTCGCAAACTTCATTAGCAAAGTCTGGAACCGTAATTAAATCTTAAACTGAAATAAAAAAATGAGAAAAAATATTTTGATCAAAATTTTTAAAACATAGATTATTTAAAATCAAAACAGAAGGTTTAAAAATAAATTTTCATACAATTTCATAAAACTAAATCATTTGATGTAAACCATGTGAGGAATAATAGGTTTAGGGGTTGCCAGTGGGTAAGAATGCATGCATATATCTTTAGGGTTAGACTTAGTTTGATACGTTTTTTATATAAAATGGTGATTTTTGTATAGTTGTTAGATTTTGGAAATATTATACTATTTTGATGTCAAATGTTAGTATTTGTTAACAAAAAGTGAAAAAAAACATTCGAGTTTTAGAGTTTAAGGCTTACAGACTTCTCGAGTCTTGGATGATGTCTCACAGTAGACTTTGTGTATGATGTATGTAACATTTTGTAAGTGTAGACTTCTATGTAGAAGTCTGAAATTCATATAAATCAAAAATTTTGAAAATTTTCATGAAAAATTTCAAAAAATTCAAAAAAAAACAAACTTCGCTAAGGAACTTTGCGACTGTTTATGGTTTTCTATAACATAACCAACCTTACATTCTTTAATTTTATGAAAGTTTCTTCAATTTAAATTTATAAAGTTCATATTTGGATAATCTTATTTTCTGTAGAAAAACTTGCATTTAATTTAATTTTTATTATTTTTCTAATTTAAATCTATGGTTAATTACGGTCCCAGACTTTGACCATGAATCTGGAACCGTAATTAAATCTTAGATTTAAATTAAAAATGATAATAAAATATTTTGATCAAAATTTTTGAAAGATAAATTATTTTAAATCAAAGCCAAATGTTTAAAAATAAAATTTCATAAAAAGAAGTCATTTGATGTAAATCCTGTGAGGCATAATAGGTTAGGGGTTGCCAATGGGTAAGAATCCATGCATATATCTTTAGGGTTAGACTTAGTTTGATATGTTTTTGATATAAAATGGCGATCCTTCATATAGTTGTTAGATATTAAATATATTATACTATTTTGATATCAAATGTTAGTATTTGTTAACAAAAAGTGAAAAAACATTCAAATTTTAGAGTTTAGGGCTTACCGACTTCTCGGGTCTTGGGTGAAGTCTCATAGTAGATTTCGTGTATGAAGTCTGTAATATTTTGTTAGCGTAGACTTCTCCGTAGAAGTCTGAAATTCAATTAAATCCAAAACAAACTTTAAAATAATGAAAACTTAGGTTCTTAGACAGAGATTTAGATAGATAATTCTCTATCTAAGGACAATTGCCATGTGTCTTGCACCTATCATATCAAATACCTCGAAGTCGTCCGTCAAATCTTCAACCTCTTCTATCGCTAGATTGAACAAAATATCCGATAAGCCTTCTTCAGTTTCCAGCCAAGTGTCATCATCACCACATGTGGGAATTAGATTAGTATAGTCGAGATCAATTACGATATGTTAAACTGTAGTGAATAACACACTTACGCGCGAACGGATTGATCCTCCATAATTTAAGCACCACGATCACCTCTCCACCCCTCATGTTCCTAAAGTCATTCTAGAAGTTATAAGTGTGTTCGCCGGTTGCCACACACTTTAGTATATTGTCCTTATTATGATTAATAAAAGGTGGTTCTATATTACAATAATGTTAGTTTTGTCATGGTGTTATTATTGTTTGGTTTAAACTTACATGACATCTTTGATGTGAAACACACTCTTTGTATGTGCATGGCCATGTGCACTCTTTTGAAGGGGGTTGGTGCTGCAAATCATGCCCATAGTATCTACATCATAAGTGTTCTCCTTCAGTTAAATAAAGTTATATGCATATAAATTATGATTTAACAAATTTGCATGCATACCTATAGCAACGTTTGTTTTGGTTTTGATGTCACGGAGTTGGATCAAACTTAAAAATTTCAAGTAGTGGTTGTCGTTCAAAGGATCAATTTTTCGGATTCCAGTCTCTGTAGACAATATTGTAAGTACGAAGCGAGACTTTGTTGCACGGAACCCTGCAAATCTTGGTCGTACTACTACTTTGTGTATTTCAATCTAGTGCCCTTCATAGATGGGAAACTGAAAAGATGGGAAACGGAGAAGACGAAGTCGTTAAGACTGGACCTAAATTTTCCAAAAAAAAAAAAGTGGTTCAGCATATCTGGTTCTTTAATGTTTGTTTTAAGGATTTACAAATATCTTTAGTGAAGTCTGTATGAGAAATTTATAAGCGAAGTCTGTAAGCGAAGTCTCCAAATGAAGTCTGAAAATGATAGACTATAGACTTCATGCACAGACTTCACACGCAGATTTCATCTAGAGACTTCATGCTCATGCTCAATCATTATGTCTGTTCAATAATGGTTTTGAGACATCGGAAAGGGAAAAGACAAAGTCATTATGAATGGACTCAAAACCCAAGGTGATTCAGTGTATCTAGTTAGTAATTTAATGTTTTGTTAATCATTATAATAAATTTAGGGTTTATAGACTTCTCTAGTGAAGTCTGCTAAGAGAATTCGTCTGTGAAGTATGAAAAAAACTGACTAATCAGTCTTTGTTGTAGAAGTCTAATTTCGAAAAGTTTCAAAAAATTTCAAATTTTTTTGGTTAAAAATTTTTGGGGCAAAAGAATTACATTTAATAAACAAGAGATAAAACAGAAATTGCAATAGTTAATTTGGGTAAAAAACAAAAAAAAACTTCATCGCTCTCTTTCTCCTCCGAATCACCAAACGTCGCCGCTATTCTCTAAACGCCGACACTCTATCTCGTTCTCCTCCGATCGTCGCCGTCGTAGGTAATCGATATTCCTCTCTGTGGGAAAACACCAAATTCTATCTTTTAGAGTTTGGTCGTCGTCGCCGTCGCCATCGACAAAACGCTGATTCTATCTCCCGACCATATCCAAGATGTAACCGTTGACTAGGGTTGCTATTCATCACCAAACGATGACTCCCTCTCCTAAGTCTTTCACTGAACCGTTGCCGTGGACTAGGATTTCTCGCCGAACAATCACCATACGACGTTACTCTCTCTACGACGACACCCTCTCTCTACTCTTTCTCTTAACCGTTTCTTTCTCTTTTTTTCTTATCTAATTACATCTTATATTTGATTCGCAGATCTGGAAATCGCAACCGCCGAGACACATCTTCAAACTTTATTCATCTTCAAATTCCATTCCATTTCAGTTTAGTTTCTTCGTCTGTCCCTTTTCTAATATCAGATTTATAGTTACTAGAGTTTACGAGACTTCATAAGGGAAGTCTCCAACACAGACTTCTCCATTGTGGTCACAAGAATGGACTTCACATGTGAAGTCTCTATGAAGACTTCACCGGCGAGTCTCGTACACTTCACAGTTATCTAACTTCCCATTTTGTTTTGTTGTGACATAGGTTTGCAATATAGCTACAACGCGCGAAATAAATGAATATTAACCAAAGCCAGATTTTCACCCAAAACCAGAGTTTCCACCCAGGCATTTCACCAAAGACGCTGAGCCGGAGCCTGATAAAAGTATAGGCTACTGTAGTAGAACACCTAAGCTTCTTGAAACAGTCAAGAGTGCACTAAATCAAGACGAATGAGATAGGATTTGGACTTCCCCTCTGGGTGTCTTCCTAATGTACCACGAGCAACAGATCGCATGGGCATCGAGGCTGGTCAACTTTATGCTCAGTTTTAAACTTGTATGTTTAAAGAAACATGAGATTTACAGTCTAGTTGGGGAAGTCCCATTCAGATTCTTTATTCACGAGTTTGAACACATCACCGGGCTCAACAGTGAATATGTGGAAGATCTTATGACTCCAGAGTCTAAGGCTGAGATCACGGATGAGATTAGAGAGTTTTGAGTAAAGTTTGGAATCGATGTGGAGAGTGGACCAAGCTATGAAGACTTGGTGTCAACGTTTAGACGACGTTCTCAGTGGGTTCCGGATGATTGCGTGGGGTTGGGCTATCTAGCCATCTTTGTCAGCTGCATTGATGCACACCCTCACCATCAGGGCATCAATGTAAACTTTGTTAGGCTGGTGATGGATCTGGATAAGTTTGCTGCATACTCTCGGGGAAGTGTAGCTTTTAAGATTTTGATTTCTTTGGTAAAGGCTGCGGATATCACCAGGACTTATCACATCAATGGGTTTTTCCAAGCGTTGCAGTCTTGGGTTTTTTTTTGCGCTACCGAACTTTGAAACATAGATGGGAGAGCCGTTCCACGGTAAACCAATGCCACCTTTGCTAGCTTACAAAGGATCAAGGCAGAGGAAAAACCTCATAAATTGCATCCTCAAGCAGGTATATTATCAAATTTCTAATCAGTGGTGTCATCAGAGACTTTTTTCTAGAAATCTTGTCTTAGACTTCACACATGAAGTCTGTTATGATATTATCTAATCTTCCTCTATTCATTTTTATGTTTGTAGACCACCATCTGCATCTTTGTCCAGAAAGACTTCGAGGAGATGTTCCCACGGTGGGATGATGATGAGGAGGATGAGAGAATTGTCAACATTGTGAAAGCAATGTTTGGACGATTGTCAAGGATTCCTTGGAGGTGGCAAAAAGAACATTGGCCATCTTTAGGTGTGTTGCCCTCAAACTACAAGGAAAACAAGGTGAAGGTGAAAGTGAAGGATGAGCCGTATCAGTGCATTAAAAGAGAGCTAGAAGCTCTGATGAGGGTAGTTTGAAGAAAACTCGTCTGTCCTCTTCTGCTGCAGAATTTGAGAAGCGCTTATGTGATGCGTTGAAGGGTGCAGTGGATGCTCGACTCAACACGTTTGAGGCTGAGTTAAAGGGGCATTTGCTTGAATTTGGTATGAAGATTGTCTTACTCACTGACAAAGTAGATGAACTAGCATATGCTTTTGATAAGTTCACCAGCGGAGCTATGAAGAAAGAACCCGAGGAAGTGAAAGAGAATCCTCAGGAAAAGCAGGGTCACTCTGATGCCAAATCAAATGCACCTGCTGATGGGGTTAGTCTTCCTCCCCTTAACCCAAAGATTGCCAAAAAGAACATAAACCAACTTAGTAAGAAGGATATTGAGGAGGATAAAGATGAGTCTAAGAAGGAGAGGAAAGGTAAAAAAGTAGCTGCAAGGCGTAGTTAGTCACAAAAATGATGTGAATTATGTACCTTGTTGTCTTGTTGGATTGTTGTTGGCATGTTTAACTCTTATTTCAGAAATTTTTAAAATTTATACTTGAATGATGTTTATTAGTGTGCCTTATCCATGTGAAATTGCATTAAAATGAACTTTGTGTACTATAAGGGTTTAATGTTTATCATGTTTGCTTCTGACTATGTAGAGTAGTGTTAACCAGAGCATTGAGTCAAGTGTTGTGATGGTGGATACACCCAAAGAAGTAGATATGGAGTTCAAGAAAGCAAAAAGAGCAAAACAGAGTTTGAAGGAGAAAGCAACATCGCTCATGGTTAAGAAAATAAGTGATCAGCTAAAGATGAAAGAAGGGCAGGTTGTTCGCCCTGGTACAGAGAATGTAATTCCGGCTAATCCGGTTGCACGCAACAATGGCTATAACCCTTTTGATTCTATCGACAAGGACAATAAAAAGCTGATTGACTTCTTGAAGACTTTTCCGTAAGTCGCACTCTTGAAGAGTTTTAAACCTAGCTTATGTGCCTTGATTTTGAATGTGTGTGACTTCATTTTGCAGAGAGACGAAGAAGAGGGACCCCGCACAATACTCTAGCACATTCTGGTACCATACGCTGCAAACTCCTAGAAAATGGCTTTGGGACCTGGTGAGACCTCGTATAATAAGTCTGAGAGTGAAGTTCGAGAGTGAAGTCTCAGAGTGAAGTCTGAGACATCATGCTCAGACATCAATTTGAGACTTCATGCTCAGACTTCATTTGGAGACTTCTGTTTTTCCTATCTTTAATTGTAAGGTTACTTTACTATAATTAATTATTTTCTTACTGCAGCACATTGATGCTGGAATCAATCTACTTAGACAACGGTTCACGAAGCATCCAAAATGTTTTAGAAGCGACATGATCTGCTTCATTGATTTGATCTTTACCACGTTGTGGAAGTTTAAGTACCTTGAATTTCAATTGTCTGCTGATGCAAACGGGTTAGGCAGAGTGCTACCTCCTGGGGTGTTAGATCTCTATGCAGGAGAGCAACCAGAGTTTTGCAGATCTAACAGGATGTAGGGTATACATGTGGATGAAATCTACACCTTCCTTAACATCAAGGATATGCATTGGGTTGTCATAATGATTCAGATTCATAAGAGACACATCGTTATTTGGGATAACGATCTGACTGTAAGTAGGCATCAGGAGATTGAGATTGCGGTGACACCTATTTGCGAGATCATGGCTTATGTTATGCACCTTCTAGCTCCTTTGGATAAAAAAGACTTGCACCCAAATGTTCCCTACACATACGAGCGGGTTCTAGAAGAGGAAGTTTCCCAGAAAATTCAGAGTGGTGAATGTTGAGTGTATTGCCTGAAGTACATCGAGTGCCATGTGTTTGGCATACCATTACCTCCAAAGCTCTTGTGTGATAAGAACATCAAGTTCATAAGAGAGAAGCTGGCAGTCGAAATATATGATGAGCTCGGCATAACGGGGATGTAGAAACGCGATTACGAAGGTTTGGACTTGTACGACAAACGCTGAGCTTCTCTTTTACACTTCTCGTATATTTAGAACTCTTGTATATAATTTGTATCTTTCGGGTGCTATTGCGGGAATATTTTTGTGCCCACCCAATAGAACAAGCCAAGAACTCTTGTATATATTTTGAACTCTTGTATTAGTTGTTGTAACATTATTAAATTAGTTTGTCATATATGCTATGTTTGAAATGCTGAGTTGTAACAACTATTTAGGCAGACTGAGATTTAATGCAAAATTAATTCAAGATGACTTCCAGTGCAGACTTCATTCACAGACGTCATTGCAGCAGTTTTCATGTGTTTGAGACTTCTTCAAGAGACTTCAAAAGCAGACTTCACCTGGAGATTTATTTGGTGACTAAGTAACCTAGTTTGGGACTTCTCCTTTAGACTTCAAGAGAAGACTTCACACCTGGAGACTTCATGTGGGGACTAAATAACCTAGTTTGAGACTTCTCCTTTAGACATCAAGAGTAGACTTCTACGTGGAGACTTCATGTGGGGACTAAATAACCTAGTTTGTAACTTCTCCTTCAGACTTCAAGAGTAGATTTCACCTGGAAACTTATTTGGGGACTAAATAACCTAGTTTGAGACTTCTCCGCGAGACTTCAATAACAGACTTCTACTGTGGCTCGCAGTAAATAAAGCCACTATTACCGATAAGAAGCACGAAAAATAAAGCGGACCTTCGTGAAACGGACCTTCTTATCATTATTACTCCCTTCAAAACACACAACTTACTTTTCATCTCTTATCAAGCATCTCATTTCCTAAACTCTCTCAAACTCTCTCAAGCTCCTCAAACTCTCTCAAGCATCTAAAAAAATTTCGTACACATCAGGAATCATCAAAAGAGGTTTGAGGAACCTCTTGAAGAATCTGCAGACTCACTTCACGGCAGGTAAACTCTATACTGATTCATCAAAAAAAAAAATTTTTGTTTCAGAGATTACAGTACATGCAAGAGACTAATATCTTACCAAATTCTTTTAGGACCTGTGACCGATGACATCTTCCATTGGGAGGGTGTGATCTTTGACCCTCTTGGCACCCCTTATGAGGGAGGAGTATTCAAAGTGACTATTCATTATCCGCCAGAATCGCTGAAACCGTTATATGTAAGTTTTGATCATATTCCACTTACACAAATGGAACTATTGGAACGCACGCATGCTTAATAATTAGCAAAACACATAGGGAGACATAGGGAGACATAGGGATGTTTAATTTCATTCTTGGAATCTATTGCTCAATCTATTTATTTCGTAAAACACATGTTTTTTAGACTTATGGAATTACTAAACGACATTATAATAAGTCTTTTTCATGTAATTGATTATTTAAATATCGTGACAGTTCATATGGTTAATGTAGGTTGCTTTCAAAACCGCGATCTACCACCCTAATGTCATGGATCGCGGGAATATCTTCCTGAAGATGCTTCTACCTGCTTAGTGGAGCTTCGTAAACAACATAACCACAATATTAGAGGCTCTTGTGAAGATGTTGATTGAGCCAGAGTTGGGTGAAGAAGATTCGTTCGTGGAATCTATTGCTCAAGTCTACATCACCGATAAGGACCGTTTCAATGAGAAGGCACGAGATATGACTCGATCTTATGCCGTATGATCAAACATCACTTGATCCTTTAATTTAACTTAACAATTCTTTTTAATCATAATTATGTTTATGTTTTGAACTTGGTCTGTTTTTAATCATAATTATATTTTGGACCTTGGTATTATTATAATTATGTTTTGCACTTGGTTTAATTTTAAGGTCTTATTTTTTTTTTTTAATCAAAACTCTAACCCCCAAACCCTAAACTATTATCTATGATTGGAACCTTGATTTTGTTAAATGAAATGCAAAGTTATAAAACCACAAAAATTGAATTGCAAAGTTGTAAATTGAAAACCACAAAGAACTAGTCATAATTATATAAATTGTAAATTGCAAAGTTTCTATGACACTCCGTCGGGAGACTTCATCTGGAGAATTCGAACAATAATTTTAGACTTCACCAGGAGAATTAAAAAGTAGACTTTGCCTGAAAACTTCATATGGAGACCCCACAACTAGGTAGAGACTTCTCTAAGAGACTTCAAGAGTAGACTTCGCGTGAAGACTTCATCTGCGTACTTGATATGCTCAAATCTAATACCCTAAAATATCTAAGTAGTCGCTATAGTATTTTAGGGGTCAATCCACAAGGACTCAAGATAACACTCAATAAATTCTAGAATATGAATTAAGCTAAGCCAAATAGATGAAATTAAGAACAGCAAAATAATTAAAACAAGTAGTAATTCAGTGGAGGAAAACGCCAGGCTTAGGGAAACTTGCAGGCAAGTCAGAATTATCAAATCAAATCAATTGTCAGGAATAAATTAAGCTCCGCTCTCGAACTTGAAACACATATGTAAAGTAAACCAACTGTCGTTGCGAAAACTATCTATGCCTAAACCTAGAATTCCAAATTTCTTTGCAAATGCTATGAATTTAAACAAGCATTAACGGTCAAGTTCAATTGTTCACAAAATCCCTAAACCAAATTTCTTTGCGAATAGGGCTTTTGCTCACCAAACACTAGATCAGGCAATCAAATCACACTTTCGTGCCAATCAAACAACCTAACATCAGATTCTAGTTCGCGAGGCTAGAATAAGCATTAATCTCAAGTCTAGGTGAAAAGCTCTATAGATTATTCCCTAACAATTAATTCAGATCTAATAATTCATCAAATACCTTTAAGTAACCCTAATCCTAACAGAGAATCTACTCAGACATGGTGAATGCAATAAACATCATGAATAGAATAGATATCATATAAAATAATGAAATAGAGTAAGAATACAAAGAGGTTCAAGAATTCTTCTCCAAAAACTCAATTGCAGAAAACTCTATCTCCAGAAATCACAAGGTCTCTTTCTGGAGGCTCAAAAACCTAATTATATAGTTAATTAAAACGTTTTGGAGTTATCTCGAAAAATAAGGAAAACTTCTGGATAATCTTCGGGTTTGTTTCGCGTTCTAGTCACTGGCATCGACCGATACTGTAAGTGGTATCGATCGATGCTAGGTTTTTTGGTCGTGTTTCTCCCAAATGAGTGGTGTCGATCGATGCTCCTTAGTGTCGATCGATGCTGAGCTTGTTCCCGAACGACTTCAACTCCAGATTGCTTCAAAAGCTTCCAAATCCTCTAATTAGCTCCATATGCGCCTATAACTTGAAAAGAACTTGAAAGACTCTAAAACTAAAGAAAAGACTCAACAAAAGGACTTATATCATGGTTAAAAGTGGGTAAAAACCATGATATATCAACTCCCCCATACTTAGTCTTTGCTTGCCCTCAAGCAAACAGAAAACTAGACAGAGAAAGAGGTTTGAAAACATGGAGACTCACCTTTTTCTTGAGACATAGTAATGACCCTTTTTCCAAGCTCCCAGTTGTCATCTAAGCAGTTTCATATTGGACCACCATGTACTTCTCCTTAGACCATTGCAGTTTTCCATTATCCACTCATTATCTCACAGCATCAATCATACTAAATCCTTCATTGCCGTTTCATCACTAATGTTGATATTCATAAACCTTCTAGATTCTTCCTCATGCGATATCATGACTAAGGAACCACCCAGATTTTATACTTTGGTATTGATTTCCTCTCTCCCAGACTTATCTCTTATTATGTTTCTGATTTTAAATTAAGCTTCATAATCTCCAACAAGTTTAACTCAATAAAACAAAAATTTGACTCAAAAAGACTCAAAAATGGACTGACTCTAAGAAAAACAAACACAAAGTCAGTAATCACTTCCCCCAGACTTAAACAACACTGTCCCCAGTGTTATCTAGCCTAGAGGAAGAAGCAAAAGAAAGTACAGGAACAAAGTGGCTGAAAATGGTGCAAAAGGTACCGTGGGAATGGTGGGTATCGATCGATACAAAAACCGGTATCGATCGATACTGATGGAGAATCGACCGATGCTAGTCAAGTATCGATCGATATTGAGGTCTTGTGTCTGCGATTCTGAAACTCGAACTCGTGTCTACTGAAGCCAAAAGTTAGGTGAAGTAACTGTCAGATCAGAGAGCACAGTTAGAAGCAACATAATCAATAGATAGCCATAAGTTCCAATAAGTACTGACAATGAGATAGACAAGTTCAGAAAAGAAAGCAAAACAAAAGAAAAGAAAAGAAAGGAAAATGTGAAACCCAAGAACAGAGACTAGTCTGAATCCTCATCATCATCTGAGTCTGAAACAGCGTAGCGCGAGGAAGGACCGGGAGTGGAGTGATCGGCGTCAGTGGATGACATGCAGCGGCAGCGAGAAACAGCGGACCAGATGGTCTGAAGACTCTCCACGACGTATCTCTGAAAGGTAGCTATCTCCATCGGCAAATCCGGTGGTGGAGGAAATGAAGGTGCAGGAGCAGACGTCTGGTGGCGCTGTGAACGGCGAGGCTGACTCCCAGCAGAGTCAGTGGCTGGTGTCTCGTCTGCAGCGACAAGAGTGGATGGAAGCTGGTGTGGTGCATGGACACGAGCGGATGGGGCAACCGAAAGCAGACTCGGGTCTGGATCAAAGTGTAGCCGAGAGGGGTGATTGCCGATGGTGGTGAGAGCGCGGTTGGGGAGCTGGACAAAGAGCTCTCCATCTGTCGTGGGTAGGCACCAGCGGCGAGTGGCCTTCATCCAACGCATATGCTGCATGTGCTGCTCATCCATGGGTGAGCGAGTAGTGACGATCGAGCATGATGATGTGGAAATGCCAAAGTGCTCGAAGATAGGAGTAAGGAGGCTGCCGATAGACTCAGTCTTCCGTGCTGTGGCGTAGTTGCGACCAGAGAAGGGCTTGGTCTTCAGAGAGACCAAATGGTGCGCAAAGAGAGCGCCAATGTTGACCACGAGGTTCAACTCGGGCCACTCATACCTATCCTCAGGAATTATGTCACCAACTGCCTTGTACAATAACATCAGCTCTGAGATCCTCAACTTGTTCGGCTCCATCTTGCAGAGGAGAGTGGTGCTCAGAATGCGGGCAATGCAACGCAGAGTCGGGTGGCGGATATCAATCTGGGTGGAGGTTTTGGAGCTGTAGGCTCCAAAACTAATGTGTCGCCAAACGTTCTGCATATCCTAAAATTGGGAAGGGAGAGCTATCTGCTGAGGATAAGGGTCGAACCCGTAGATGGCGCAGAGGTCAGGTATAGACAGCCTGTAGCGAACCCCTCTGATCAGGAAAGTCAACGTGCCCTCTGAAGCACTGCGGTGGACCTCGTCTCTGTAATACTGATGTGCTCAAATCTAATACCCTAAAGTATCTAAGCAGTTGCTACAGTATTTTAGGGGTCGAACCACAAAGACTCAAGATGACATTCAATAGATTCAGAAATATGAATTAAGCTAAGCAGAATAGATGGAATTAAGAATGACAAAACAATTAAATCAAGGATATAAATCAATGAAGGAAAAGCTAGGCTTAGGGAAACTTGCAGGTAAATCAGAATTATCAAATCAAATAAATTGTCAGGAATGAATTAAGCTCCGCTTTCAAACTTGAAACACAGATGTAAAGTAAACCAACTGTCGTTGCGAAAACTATCTATGCCTAAACCTAGAATTCCAAATTTCTTTGAAAATTCTTTGAATTTAAACAAGCATTAAAGTTCAAGTTCAATTGTTCACAAAATCTTTAAACCAAATTTCTTTGTGAATAGGGCTTTTGCTCACCAAACACTAGATCAGGCAATCAAATCACACTTTCGTGCCAATCAACAACCTAAAATCAGATTCTAGTTCGCGAGGCTAAATTCAGCATTAATCTCAAGTCTAGGTGAAAAGCTCTACAGATTATTCCCTAACAATCAATTCAGATCTAACAATTCATCAAATACCCTTAAGCAATCCTAATCCTAATAAGGGATCTACTCAGACATGGTGAATGCAATAAACATCATGAATAGAATATATATCATATAAAACAATGAAATAGAGTAAGAATACAAAGAGGTTCAAGAGTTCTTCTCCAAAAGACTCAATTGCAGAAAACTTTATCTCCAGAAATCACAAGGTGTTCTTCTGGAGGCTGTAAAACCTAATTAAATAGCTATTCAAAACGTTTTGGAGTTGTCTTCAAAATAAGTCAAGCTTCTGGATAATCTTGGGGTTTGTCTCGCGTTCTGGTCACTGGCATCGACCGATGCCGTAAGTGGTATCGATCGATGCCAGGTTCTTTGGTCGTGTTTCTTCCAAACGAATGGTGTCGATCGATGCTCCTTAGTGTCGATCGATGCTGAGCTTGTTCCCGAACGGCTTAAACTCCAGATTGCTTCAAAAGCTTCCAAATCCTTCAATTAGCTCCATGCGCACCTATAACTTGAAAAGAACCTGAAAGACTCTAAAACTAAAGAAAAGACTCAACAAAAAGGACTTATATCATGGCTAAAAACGGGTAAAAACCATGATATATCAACTCCCCCAGACTTAGTCTTTGCTTGCCCTCAAGCAAACAGAAAAC
>SMJT01000048.1:1055504-1084851 GCA_004349715.1 Crucihimalaya himalaica
CTATGAATTTAAACAAGCATTAACGGTCAAGTTCAATTGTTCACAAAATCCCTAAACCAAATTTCTTTGCGAATAGGGCTTTTGCTCACCAAACACTAGATCAGGCAATCAAATCACACTTTCGTGCCAATCAAACAACCTAACATCAGATTCTAGTTCGCGAGGCTAGAATAAGTATTAATCTCAAGTCTAGGTGAAAAGCTCTATAGATTATTCCCTAACAATCAATTCAGATCTAATAATTCATCAAATACCTTTAAGTAACCCTAATCCTAACAGGGAATCTACTCAGACATGGTGAATGCAATAAACATCATGAATAGAATAGATATCATATAAAATAATGAAATAGAGTAAGAATACAAAGAGGTTCAAGAATTCTTCTCCAAAAACTCAATTGCAGAAAACTCTATCTCCAGAAATCACAAGGTCTCTTTCTGGAGGCTCAAAAACCTAATTATATAGTTAATTAAAACGTTTTGGAGTTATCTCAAAAAATAAGGAAAACTTCTGGATAATCTTCGTGTTTGTTTCGCGTTCTGGTCACTGGCATCGACCGATACTGTAAGTGGTATCGATCGATGCTAGGTTCTTTGGTCGTGTTTCTCCCAAATGAATGGTGTCGATCGATGATCCTCAGTGTAGATCGATGCTGAGCTTGTTCCCGAACGGCTTCAACTCCAGATTGCTTCAAAAGCTTCCAAATCCTCTAATTAGCTCCATATGCGCCTATAACTTGAAAAGACTCAACAAAAGGACTTATATCATGGTTAAAAGTGGGTAAAAACCATGATATATCAGTAACTACCTCCCCAACACTTAAACAACATTGTCCCCAATGTTATCTAGCCTAGAGAAGGCAAAAGAAAGCAAAAGAACATAGTGGCTGAAATATCGTGTGTGATATTGGGTATCGATCGATGTTTTAACCGGTATCGACCGATGCTTGCCGAGTATCGACCGATACCAGTAGTATGTCGATCGATACTAAGATCCTTTTTGTGAAACTGATGCCCAAAATTGTGTCCAGAGAGCCCAATGTTAGATGAAGCACTGTTAGATCACTAAAACGCAAGTTAGAAGCAACAAAATCATAAGATAACCACAAGTTCAACACAAATAGAGTACTGAAAATGAGACCTAAGAGTTCAAATTGAAAGACAAAGAAAAGGAAAAGAACAGGAAAAGAGAAAACGTGAGACCAAGGAAATAGAGAGTCTAATCATCAGAGTCGGAGACGGCGTATCGGGAGGAAGGGCTGGGAGTGAAAGAATGGGCATTCGTAGAGGACATGCAGTGGCAACAGGAGACAGCGGCCCAAATGCTCTGTAAACTCTCCACGGTGTACCTCTGGAAGGTGGCAGTCTCCATCGGCAAGTCCGTACGTGGAAGAAATGAGGGTGCAGGAGCAGGTGTCTGGTGGCCCTGTGAACGGCGAGGCTGACTTCTAGTAAGGTCAGCTGCGGGTATGGCATCAGCATCAATCGGAGTAGAAGGGAGGCGTGGTGGAGTGCGTACACGTGTAGCTGGAGCAACCAAAAGCAAGATGGGATCTGGATCGAATCGCAGCTTAGAGGCATCGCCATCAATGGTGGTCAGAGCGCGGTTAGGGAGATACACGAAGAGCTCGCCGTCGGTTGTGGGAAGACACCAACGTCGAGTTGGCTTCAGCCAACGCATGTGCTGCATATGCTGCTCATCCATGAGAGAGCGAGCTGTGACAATAAAGCTCTCTGAAGTAGAGATACCGAAATGCTCAAAGATGGGAATGAGAAGGCTGCCGACCGACTCGGTCTTCCGTGCAGTGGCGTAGTTGCATTCGGAGAAGGGCTTGGTCTTTAGAGAGACCAGGTGATGCGCAAAGATGGCGCCCATGTTGACCGTGAGGTTCAACTCGAGCCACTCTTATCTCTCCTCAGGAATGAGGTCGCCGATAGCCTTGTAGAGGAGGATCAGCTCAGAAATCCGCAACTTGTTTGGCTCCATCTTGCAAAGGAGAAGGAGAGTGGTGCTTAGAATGCGGACGATGCAACGAAGAGTGGGGTGGCGAACGTCCATCTGCGTCATAGTCTTGGAGTGGTAGGTTCCAAGACCGATGTGTCTCCAGAAAACCTGCACATCATGAAACTGGGTGGGCAGAGCTACCTGTCTGAGATTGTGGTCGAAACCGTAGATGTCGCAGAGGTCAGGGATTGGCAGCCTGTAACGGATGACCTGAATCAGGAAGGTCAGAGTGCCCTCCAAAGCGTCGCAGTGGACCTCGTCTCTGTAGTAGACTCGTGCGGTCGCAAGGAACTGGCGAACAAGGTCGGGATAGAGGTCGTACTGCCGCGAGTACTGATGGGTGTCAATCGATACTGCTCATCTTAACCTGGTTCACGTGAAGACACAAGACAAAAACAAAAATGAAAATGAAGGGAAAGACTTATGTACATACTCACCAGTGGGTTGTCTCCCACCGAGCGCTTGTTTAATGTCCTTAGCTTGACATTAGGATCCTTTAGGCAGTTGGTGGTTCAGCCAGAGGCATTAGGTGGCCATCTAGAATAGCGGCTTTCGCCCAATAGTGTTTCACCCGCTGTCCATTAACAGTGAACTCTTTTCCCTCAGCGTTCACCAACACAACTGCACCATGTGGGCGGACTTCCTTGATTGCGAAGGGACCTGACCAACGAGAACGCAATTTCCCAGGAAATACCTGTAAACGAGAGTTATACAGAAGTAGCTGGTCATTCGGTTCAAAGTGGCGAGATAGGCTCTTCTTGTCGTGATAGGCATTAGTCCTTTCCTTGTACAGCTTGGAGTTTTCATAGGCGAGGTGTCTGATTTCATCTAGCTCATTTAGTTGAACCAATCGCCTTTGAGCAACAGTCTTAATGTCAAAATTCATTAATTTGGTAGTCCAGGCTGCTTTGTGCTCGATCTCTAATGGAAGATGAAACGCTTTTCCGTACAGCAAATGGAAGGGTGTGGTGCCGAGTGGTGTCTTGAAAGCTGTCCGGTAAGTCCAAAGTGCATCGTCGAGCTTTGTTGCCCAGTCCTTACGTGTAGCGCCAACCGTCTTCTCCAAAATCTCTTTGATCTGTCTGTTGGAGACCTTAACCTGTCCGCTTGTTTGAGGATGATAAGGTGTGGCGACGCGATGATGCACGCCGTACTTCCTCAGCAGCTTTTCGAAGATTTTGATGATAAAGTGAGTGCCACCATCACTTATCACAACCCGAGGTACTCCAAATCGAGGAAAGATAATGGTCTTGAACAGATTCACAACTACGAAAGAATCGTTAGTAGGACTAGCAATTGCTTCCACCCATTTGGAGACGTAATCGACAGTGACCAAGATGTACTTATTCTGTCGCGATGGAAGGAACGGTCCCTTAAAATCGATACCCCAGCAGTCAAAAACTTCTACTTCAAGGATGAAGTTTTGTGGCATCTCATGTCGCTTACTGATCTTCCCTCTTCTCTGGCAAACATCGCAATGTGAAATAAAAGCATGAGCATCCTTGAACAGTGTAGGCCACCAGAAACCAGCTTGAAGAACATTGGAAACTGTATTGAAAGTGGCAAAATACCCAACATACTCAGATCCATGACAGTGATATAGAACATCTGGAACCTCAATCTCAGCGATACATCTTCTGTAAATCCCGTCAGAACAGTTCTTGTACAAGTACGGTTCATCCCAAAAGAAACGTCTGACATCTCGCATAAACTTCTTCTTAGCATACTTCTTGAGATGCTTCGGCTCGTACTCTGCAGCAAGATAATTAGCTATGTCAGCATACCAAGGCTCAGCAGGAGTGGTGACAGCCAAAGATTCCTCAGCAGAGAAGTGGTCTGCAGTCGAAACAGCACTGGCAGATAACTAGTATCGACCGACACTGGATGAGTATCGATCGATGCTGATGTTTTGGACACGGGGAGATTACAAAATATTGTGAGGGTGTTGATCGATACTAGGTGAGTGTCGATCAATGCTTGAGTTTTGCACCGGCAGAGTCACAGCAGAGTTGTGTCGAATCCCAGTTTCGATGAAATAGATCTTCTCCTCAGGTAAAGAATCATCAATAGGCACGGTTTCATCGATCCTCATTCGTGAGAGATGGTCTGCAACTCCATTCTCTACTCCTTTCTTATCATTAATCTCAATGTAAAAACCTTGGAGCAGTAGAACCCAACGGCAAAGGCGAGGCTTTAGATCTTTGTTCTGCAGCAGATACTTGAGAGCAGCAAAGTCGGTATGAACGGTCACCTTACTCCCGATCAGATAAGAACGAAATTTCTCAAAGGAGAACACAACGGTGAGTAACTCTTTCTCTGTAGTGCTGTAGTTTTTTTGAGCATCATCGAACATCCTGCTGGCGTAGTAAATGACATGGAGCTTCTTGTCCTTCCTCTGACCCAGAACAGACACAACTGTGAAATCACTCGCATAGCACATGATCTCAAAGGGGAGGTTCCAATCTGGTGGTTGAACAATAGGAGCAGTAACCAACGCTTTCTTGATCTGTTCGAATGCGACAAGACACTCAGGTGTAAAATCGAAGGTGACATCCTTACAAAGAAAAGCAGTAAGTGGGCGAGCCAACTTGGAGAAATCCTGAATGAATCTGCGATAGAATCCGGCGTGACCATAGAAACTCCGAATGTCCTTCACAGATGTCGGTGGCAGGAGGCTTGTCATAACTTGAATCTTAGCCTTATCAACTTCGATCCCAGCCTTAGAAACCTTGTGTCCCAGAACAATGCCTTCTTGAACCATAAAGTGACACTTCTCCCAGTTCAGAACTAGATGTTTATCTTCGCATCGCTGAAGTACCTTGCATAAGTTGTCTAGGCAGCCCTTAAATGAAGATCCGTAAACTGAAAAGTCATCCATAAACACCTCCATGAACTCCTCGATCATATCTGAGAAAATTGACATCATACATCTCTGAAAGGTGGTTGGAGCATTACATAACCCAAACGGCATTCTCCTGTAAGCGAACATGCCGTAGGGACATGTAAACGTCCTCTTCTCCTGCTCGTCTGGATGTATCGGGATCTGGAAAAAGCCTGAGTATCCATTCAGGAAGCAGTAGTACGGGTGACTTGCCATCCTCTCCAGCATTTGATCGATGAATGGCAATGGAAAATGGTCTTTCCTTGTAGCAACATTCAACTTCCTGTAATATATACACATGCGGTGCCCAGTGATCGTTCTTATCGGAATCAGCTCATCTTTCTCGTTCTTTACCACAGTAAATCCTCCTTCCTTAGGTACAACATGAACCGGACTGACTCAACTGCTGTCAGAGATGGCGTAGATGATCCCTGCTTCCAGAAGTTTCATTATCTCTTTTTTCACAACTTCCTTCAGATTCGGGTTAAGCCTCCTCTGATGTTCGATTGAAACCTTCGACTCGTCCTCCAGATGAATCCGATGCATGCACAGATCCGATGATATACCTGAAATGTCATCAAGAGAATAGCCGAGAGCTTTGCGATACTTGCGCAGCTTGGTCAGCAGTAAGGCGACATCTGCGTTGTATAAAGAAGAATTAACAATCACAAGATACGTGGAGTTAGGCCGAAGAAAGACGTACCTCAAATTGGCTGGAAGTGGTTTAAGATCGAGTTGAGGATGCTCTCTGTGGTATCGATTGATGCTTCAGTGCTGCTTTCAAGGATCGTGGCGTACCCAGTAGCAACCTCACTGGGATCCATCTCTGTTTCAGCTGAACAAACCAGTGCTCTCTCCAACGGGTTCTTAGGGTGTAACCGCATGAAGTAGTCGTCTAATATATCACTCAAGGTATCGATAAAGAATGTCTGCCTATCAATGGTTGGCTTTTTCATCATCTTCTCCATGTTGAATGTCATGATCAGATCACCAATGTTAAGGGATATTCTCCCATTCTTGCAGTCGATCAGAGCGCCTGCTGTGGCAAGAAAGGGTCTACCCAAAATCAGTGGATCTCTTGGTTCAGCGTCGTACTCTAGGAATATGAAATCAGTCAGGACTAAGCAGTCTTCGATCGTAATTTGAACGTCCTCTAGTAATCCTTCGGGAAATCGGACTCAGCGGTCAGCAAGAATTAGGGAGATCCTAGTAGGTGTGAAGTCTGTCATCCCCATTCTCTTAGCTACTGAATATGGCATGAGGTTTACACTGGAACTGAGATCACAAATGGAGCGTTCGAACCTTTCAGTGAAGATTGTGCAATCCAATACGAAACTTCCAGGGTCTGGAAGCTTTTCTGGAATCTTGTTAAGTAAGATAGCAATGCACTCGTGAGTAATCCACAAAACTCAATCCTCAAGATTCACATTACTTGACACCATCCGCTTGATATACCTTCTGAAAGCTGGTGAAGTCATGATAGCATCGACGAAAGGGAGTTCAACCAACATTTCTAGCATTACTTTGCATCTGGACTCTTCTATTTCCTTCTAATTCTTGGTAGGAGGTCGAGGGAAAGGTATCTTAGGTACGTAAACCCTCCCAGTGTTTCCCGTAGGTTGCCTCTTCTCGATGTTTGGGCTGGTATCGACCGACACTAGATGAGTGTCGATCAATACTGGTGGTCGTGCAATTATTTCTACAGATCGATAAACAGGTGCTGATCGATGTAGGTTGGAACCGATCGACACTAGGTGAGTGTCGATCGATACTGGAGTAATTCCAGGAATCTCATCGTCGTCGCCTCCAGCAAGATCGACGAGCTGCTCTGCAAGATAAGTTTTCTTCACCCCTGGACTGACCTCTCTTCCACTTCTCAAGGTAATAGCGTGAACGTGTTCCCTTGGGTTCACCGTCTTTCCAAGAAGGAAACCATCATGTCTCTTAACTGTTTCTGCAGTCTGGGCAACTTGAGTTTCCAGCTTCTTCTGATGAATGTTAAGAGCTTCGATTTTTCCATTCAGGTCAGTGTACAAAGCATCCATCTTCCCATTGAAATCGACAGTCATTTTCTGCTGCCCCTCAAGAATCTGCTCAAGCATGGATTCAACTTTGCTTTCCTAAGTCTTGGGAGGTGGCGTCTGGTAAGATGAATTTCCATAGGTGCGAGTGTACCCACTGTTCTGAAATGGTTTCTGAGCAAAAGAGTTTGCTCCAAAATTCGTGGACTTAAAGTCAGACTTGAATCCTCCTCTCTAAGAATTGTTGGTGAAACTGCGGTTGTATGACGAATTCTGAAATCCATTACCACCAATGTAGTTAACATCCTCTACTTCACCTTCATCTATGTTCTCGAATTCTTCAGCAAAATGCACTGCCTTCTGCTGCTTGCCCATCAACAAATTGTGAACCGAATCCAGCTTCGCATGTACCTCAGCAATCTGCAGCCCGTCGGCGTTCCCATTCTGTTTCTTCTGTTTGTAGTCGGCGTTCTTGGTGTTGTTGCTAGACGCCAAGTTCTCAATCAGTATGTAAGCATCTTCAGGATACCTCATGTTAAAATTCCCATTGCTTGCAATGTCTAGAGCCATCTGATATCTCTAATCGATCCCTCTGAATAAGATACCCAATAACTGAACTTGTGAGAAACCGTGATGAGGACAATCCCTCTGATAAGACCGAAATCAAACCCAGGCAGCCTTGAATGCCTTAGTTGCTCCTTGAGAAAACTGGGAGATCTTGTTCCTGAGCTCTTCGGATCTCGCATCATCATAGAAATTGTACAGGAACGCATTCTTAGTCTCATCCCAAGTAGTCAGAGAACCAGGAGGCAACTACTTCAACAAGTAAGCTGCATCTCCACCAAGAGAGTATGGGAAGAGCTTCCAGAAGAGGAACTCATTGGGCACTCCATTGTACTTGATACTGGTGACCAAATCTTCGAACCTCTCTATGTGATCCATGGAATGCTCGTGAGAAAGACCATGAAAAGGGTGCTGGCCTACAAGAGTGTAGTATGCAGGCTTCAGCTCAAAGTCATTCCTCTGAAAAGTGGGAATACGAATCGCAGACCGATTGGCATAGAACTAATCGGGTATGTTGAACTCCCCAAGTGTTTTGGCGCGATTAACCAGAGCATTCCCAACATTCCCACGCACAGCTGGTAGGATAATATCATTGGCTACCGGTGCAGGGACAGCAACGTTTCCTTCTGCATCAAGCCTCTGTCCTTGCTCGTCACACAAATGACCTTCATGATCTCTCAAAACCCCAGCTTCATCACAAGCAAGCACAATCGGATTGTTCATCTCTACTTGTTTCTTTTGCTTTCTGATCGTGCGCTCTAAATCAGCTAGCTCTTTGTTAGATAGATTGGTCAACTGCTTATTTTTGCTTCTTCTGGTTTCACGATATTGCATACACCTGAAACACAGAAGATGAAACGCGTAAGTAACAGGGATTAAGACGAGTATCGATTGATACCTGAAGGGTGTCGATCGATGCTCGTTAACTTAGTTGAAATTCTAAACTGAAATCTAATGGTGAAATTAGAGTCCCCGGCAACGGCGCCACAATTTTATATGCTCAAATATAATACCCTAAAGTATTTAAGCAGTAGCTATAGTATTCTAGGGGTCGAACCACAAAGACTCAAGATTGTCACTCAATAAATTCTAGGATGTGAATTAAGTTAAGCAAAATGAATATAATTAAAAATAGCAAAACGATTGAAATCAAGTAGTAAGATCAATGAGGAAAACGCTAGGCCTAGAGAAATTCGCAAGTAAATCAGAATTGTCAATCAAATAAAATGTCAGGAATATAATAAGCAATGTTCTTGAATTTGAAACACAGATGTAAAATTAACCAACTATAGTTGCGAAGAATATCTATGTCTAAACCTAGAATTCCAAATTTCTTTGCAAATTCTATGAATTCAAACAAGCATTAACGATCAGGTTTAATTGTTCACAAAATCCTAAACCAAATTTCTTTGCTAATAGGTCTTTTGCTCACCAAACACTAGTTCAGGAAACTAATCACACTTTCGTGTCAATTAATTAACCTAATATCAGATTCTAGTTCGCGAGGCTAGAATAAGCAGTAATTTTAAGTCTAGGTGAAGAACTCTATAGATTTTCCTAACAATTAAATCCAATTTAACAATCCATCAAATACCTTTGAATAACCCTAAACCTAACAAAGAATCTACTCATACATGGTGAATGAAACAAACATCATGAATAAAATAGATATCACAAAGTAAAATAAAGTAAGAATACAAAGAGGGTTCAAGGTTCTTCTCCCAAAACTCTATTGCAAAAATACTCTATCTCAAAGAATCAGTGTATGCCTCCTTCCAAAGCTGAAAAACCTAATTTTATATCTAATATACGCTTTGGAATTCATTGCAAAAATAAGGAAATCTTCTGTTTCTTGTTCGGGTCTTCTGAAGAATGTGCGTTCTGACTATCGGTATCGACCGACACCATAAATGGTATCGATCGATACTAGAATTCTCAGTTGTGTTTCTTCTGGATGACGGTGTCGATCGACACTGCATGGGTGTTGATCGATACTGAGCTTCAGTTTCCGAACTGCTTCAGGTCCGAGATGCTTCAGAAGCTTCGATAAATCCAATTTAGCTCCAATTGCGCCTAATTCCTGAAAAGACTCTGAAAGACTCTAAAAATACTCAAAAGAATCAATAAAAAGACTTATATCATGGTTAAAAATGGGTAAAAACCATGATATATCAGTCTCCCATCATCATTCACAATATGTTTTCTTACATTTCTTTTCAATTTCTCTTCAATTCTTAGTTGAAGATAATAACGAGTTTGCTCATCACTCCACGAAAGAATCTAAATTTTAGATAAACATTCAATTAAAATGAGTTTATAGCGGAAGATTACTCACATCACTACCAGGAACAGAAGTCATTGTTGCAGAAATTGTTACTGAAGAAAGAACAGAGAATATAGCAGGGGTGAACTTATGAGCAAAAGGAGAAAAATAGCATAAATTACAAAAGGAGAAAGTTGAACACTAATTGAACAAATGGAACTAGCGAACCATTGATTGTGCTTAAATGGTAACAGTCTTGTTATAAAAACAAAAAAGAACAACTTAACCCTTGAAAGAGACTTGTTGTTCTGTTGTTGAGCCATTTTAAGTATAACACAACAACAAATTTAAAACTAGAAACGTCATTCACTAACTTATGTTGCTTTTTCGGACCTAAATACATCATCTGTACATGATTGAATCATAAGCATTCCCAAATCTCAATTTTACCAAAGTCTAGCATCAATATATCCTTATGCCATGGCTATCAAAATAAAGGAATAGGAACAAAACACATCAACTAAATGAGCAGAAGAAGATAAAAGGAAGAAGACAAACCTTGGTAGAAGTGGGAACATGAACAGAAGAAGGAGACGGGTAAGGGGCTCTGTAGTTCGCCTTAGTTCGCCGGCGAGAGTACGGTTGTGTTCGTCGCCGAGAGTAAGTGGGAGAAAATGAGAAGCGAGAGAGAAGACTTTTAGAGTTATGGTATTTTGTAATTGTTTAGTTTAGATGAGGGTATTTTTGTCTTGTTAGATTTTTAGCTGAATCTTGTCCATCTTACTGCTCTCTTCTAAATCAGCTGGATTTTTTGTATATTTTTGGATGAGCTCATCTGGATGAGTTGTTTAACTGCGTTAAACAAACATCATTTGACAGCTCCATCTAGATGGTTCAGCGAGATTAGCAAACGAACAGAACCTAAATAAAAAAGGTTGGGTTTTATACTTCACCTAAATAATTTGTTGGTTTTTAAATTACACTGCATTTTTTGCTGGGTTGATTTAGGTAAATCCTAGTTACCTTGGGTTTTTTTTGCAATTTCTCCACAAACATGCATACACATGTTTCCTTTTTAAGAAAATGACTTTTTTATTTAATTGTTTTTACAAATACCCTAAACTCTCTCACTATTTTTCACAATTAATCAATCGGTTAATAAGCCTTCCCTCGTTTAAAGCAAAAGACGAAGAAGAACCCATCGAAGAGTCTACTGTTCATAAATCGACCATCCAAATCTGTTTTGAAGATGTCGATTATGTTATTACACCGTTACATCGTCAGAGAAGTTTTTTGCTGTTTCGTTTCTTACGAAACACGGAATTGGTTTTCACTACTTCTCTCGTAACTCCGTTTTACATGTTCATCAAAAAGTTGTTCCTCTCTTAGGCTTGAAGAAACGTTTTTGTTACCTAAAACGGTCTACCGTCTAATACCGATAAGCCGCAATCTAAACCGGACCCGGAGAAGCCGATTCAAGCACCGAGTCAAAAAGGAGAATTTTTTGATGGTTCGGTCACAATGGGTACTGCTCCTTCGCCAAGACATGTGCCTATTCCAATATTTTCTGGTAGAGAGATGATGAAAGTGTCTTCAAAGCTAACGAAGAGTTGAACGATAAGAAGACCAACTAATCTTTTCAGATTTGTTTATGTTCAGCAATTATTTCCTTTGTTTTTTTTTTGGCAAATCTTTGTTGAGAACTCTATAGCCACTAATCTTCAATGTAACTGGACTCAACTCACAAGTAGTAAAGAGTTTCTTATTTTACAATTGATTTCTTTATTATTTGATTCATTATCTTAAAATGTTTGAGAACTAAAATAAAAACCCATTGATTCAGACGTAAATTAATTTAGACATTAGACAATTATACTTGTAATCAGGAAAGTTAATTTAGTTTTATTTACATGTATATTCAAGATGAGATCTATAACTAAAATCATTATACATAGACGGTATACTGTATAATGTTTCTAACGCTAGCCCACAAGGCCACAAGCTAATTATACATTTTAGTTTTCTATCTATATACGACCCAAATGATTATGATATGTGAATGATTCAACTGCAATTTGGTTTATATTCTTTCCAACCTAAACAAAACTAACCATATATATATATATATATATATATATATATATATATATTCTCTCATGTTGTTATTTTCTTACAGAAAAGTTATAATTAGCACTAATGGATCTCTCTGCCTTGACTCAGAAGACATGTTTATTGCAAAACAAAGAGACCAAAAATCCTTTCTTTCGGTGAACAATGTGTCCAATGTTTCGTCTTCTCGATGCCAACAACTTGCACATTTAGAATACCCCAAAGAACAGAGAGACAAATGAAGAGATCAACAACGGAATCCATCGGTCTATGGATACAAGATCCATGCTTATATTACTTTCTTCCGCGGGTTAGCCTCTGCAAATGGTAGTTAATGTTTCCCCAAGACTTGTTCTTATTATCCGTCTGCAAAGCAAATGGTGTCAAGAAAACAAAAAAAAATGCTCACCGTTTCGCAAAGGCAGTGACAGATAAAAGTATAAAACGCTGTGCAAAATGCAAAGTTATTGACCTGGCTGTGCATACAAACGCTCAGAAGTTGCTTCTGTTTCTCACATTTATCATCTTTGATGTGGTTAAGCGCCATACAGTTCAGGAACGATACCATTTCCTTCATACACGGTTTTGCCATATTCCCGAGCTTTTTCGGGTTTATATACAAATTTCCAGCCTTTCTCCCCATGGCTCCCTCAACTAACTGAAGAACCAAAAAACAAAAACAGGAATCAATCAATCTGCAGCATCAAAACAACTTTCCCACAAAGCTATTTCAACTGAACCAATCATAAATACGCTCTTAAATCACATTTTTACACCGACTGATTCAACCCTTGGTACTTAACAAAGATACCCTACAAGAGATCAACCCACAAAACACTGACAATTACACATTTCTACGACATGAGAGAGGTTTTTATAATGCATCTAAAAATAATCACAGGTTAAGTGACTAATTCAATTAAAGAACATCAAGACTAGTCCTTTTAAAAGATACAATTGCAGCCACAATGTTCTTATGGGGATCCTAACTTTTCTTTGATATTGAAACGATTAATATAATATAGAAAAGATTCCAAAATCTGAAAGTTCATCAAATTTGAACAAATGGTTTCTAAATTGCAGAACCATATGAAATGAACACATCTAAGGACCCGAGCTCGGCATCATATAGCAACAGTATGAATTAGAGGCTCAAAGCCAAATTTAAAACATACAAAACGGTCTCAGATCCGAGCGTAAAACGAATCGAACCTAATTAGTGAAATCAAAACGCAGAATCGAAACAAAACAATACAAACACAAATCTACTCAGAGAGAGTTGGAGAAGAGGTACTAACAGTGTAAGGTAGAAGATGAATCAACTATTTCTGGAAGAGACGAGACGAGAGAAATGGTGAATCGCAGATTGAGAAAGGTAAGAAGGTTCGAAGATACAAAACCCTTTAGACCCAAAAAAAACAAAAAAAATATTAAACCCTATAATTATTTTAATTAAGCCCATTGGGCTCTTAGCCCATTGGGCTCTTAGCCCAGAAACGAATCCGAAAAAAATCGAAATAGTATTCTTTGGTTTTGGTCAGAATCATTTCTGTGTGGTTTGTTTTTCCACCACTTCCATAGAGTAGAGTTAACTTGACTGGGTGAAATCTACAACCAGAATTACTATACTAAAAAAAAGACATTTTCTATAATTGAGGCCAGAAATATTTTTTTTGGTAAAACAAAGACGGCAAGGACATGTTTGTCCTGCTTGGCTTAAGATCGGGCCTGTCTACAAGATCTTTAGATCTTGTTTCAGACACTAATGTGATTAGTGAGATTAGTCAGGGTTATAGTAGCGTGTGCGAGTAGAGATTATCGGATCGAATCGTTAGTGTATATTTGGATTTTGGTAAATTTTTAATTTACTTAGTACAATGTTATAGCTAGGCTTTGTCCATTTTGGGTATCGGGACGAAATATAGCGAGTACGGGACGTGAATGAGTAATGTGGATGATAAAGTTTATTATCCAAACTATTCCCCATAAAACATGGGACGAGATCAGAAAATTTGGCTGACAAAACTCAGTTCTTAAACTATCACTACTTGGGGATGAGTACCGATACTTCGGAAAGTTCATGAATTTTTGAAAAAAAAAAAATTATAAATTTTTGAAAATTTGAATAATTTTCTATTAGTTTTGTAAATATGGTATACCAAAAGGGATTCACTATCTCATCTGAATCCGTTGCCCATTCTTTTACCCGTTTGACAAAAACAAACATTTTCAATTAGACAATTATTTAAAAGTGAACGGCTATGGGACGAGAAATTCCTGACGGATATGGATGAGACGAGGTTTCTTATTCGAAATGGACAGACCTACTTGTAGGTGTGCCAATAAGATTTATTCTTATTTAAGTTTTCAGACAAATCTTAATTTTATGTTTATCTTTCTTGTGCTTTAACTGTAACAACGTTTTAGAGCTAAATACTTTTATGTTGGATGCTAACTTCTTACACTCGTAGATGAGAGAGGTCTCGGCTTTTTGTTTATTTATTGTATGTATTTTAGTTGTTATATGTTTGGCCAACTCTTATTTTTCGTAATCGGTTTGTGCCCAAACAACTTCTTTTAGATATTTTGGACCTTATGCTCATAATCTCTTTGAATGGGGATCTTAATATGTGAAATAATAGGTCCATTATTGATAGTATTTACATAGTTATTGATAGTATTATGGAAGCTTCTCTCTTCTTTTTTTCTTTTGTGGATTGATCTAAACTAGTAATAGTCTCCTTTGATGAATTGATTCAAGCGTTTGAGCTCTCCATTTTGATGGTCCACAATGGCTCTAACCACATCAACCATAGAGATCAGTCCTACTATCTTTCCGTCAATCACCGGTACATGCCTTATATGATGGTCTACATCATTTTAAATCAAAATTATTTTTCTGTTAATTTTAAAACAGTCAAACAATGAAAATCAAAAAATGGTTTAAGTGGGATCATCGTAGCTATTGAAGATTTACATCTTGCCATCTTAGATTCTTTATATGTATGTATAGTAAACTACCTGACATAAGCTGCATTGCTTTGATTATGTTTGTTCCAGACGAAACAGTGACCAATTTGCTCTGGTCAAAGTAATTCCCGCAAAATTTTTAACAAATTTAACTGGATCAATAAAAAATTTCAAAATATTAACTTAAGAATGTTTATGTATGTTCTGACCTCATCCGTCATAACTTCTCCAACTTTTGTAAGTTTTGATGATCTTCCGGCCCAAATAATCTTTTTCATATAGTCTGTCATACAATCAACCAATCAATATAGTTTAATTTACAAAATTAAAAAAAAAAAGACACTTAAAGTTAACTTAATTTCATGAAATTGTGCTCAACTATATTTGTTTGATACCTCTACTCATTTTTTTTTTCTATTTTATAAAGAAAGCTTTTTACCTCTCTCTGTGACTATTCCTGCGATATATTGCTGGTCTCCAGGTTTTAAGACAACCAATGATCCAATATTATGCTTTGCCATCTGACAAAAAAACTATAACTAAGACATCCAAAAATACTCTACGGATTTGCATTCATTATAAGAATTTGAAAGTGGCTAGCTAAACAAATATATATCCTATATCCAACAGAAATAGAAATAAACTACATAGTTGTGATTGCTAAGACCATGTATCCCAAGATATTGGACCGGTTGACATATGTATAATGTATTTAAGTAGTTCCATACGTGTATGCATGTTAGAAGCAGGATACAAACTTATGTGCACTAATTTACTTATACTAGAGTATAATGTTATTATTTACATGAAATACAAACAAATGTCCAACACGTCTTATTAGCTAGGACACATACATACAACGTGGATAAGGCAACGAACCTAAAACTAATCAGCAAATAGAATGATAGATAGTTCACTGTTAGACCACATATATAGATGTCAAGTAAGATGTCCTAAATACTTAATTCGAGATTTAGAGACTTGTAACCAACTTAAACACGCTTAGAAATAAGTGTATCTAACGTGATGAACAAATCATACTTTAAAAGGGAGAAAAAAGAAATGAGTTGAACGAACATTCTTAACGGCGTCAAAAACGGTGTCGTTTATACGGCATGAGATCCACGTATCAACGTCGGTCTGCTTTGTAGAGAGCACATCCGCCACCGTCAGATTATCCAATCCTTTCTCTGGCGGTGGAGGTGAAGTAAAGCAACCAAAACCGGCCGATACTTTCCTCTGAATCTTTGGGACTTCATAAGCTCTTGCTAATAATCCTCTCACAAAAGCTTTCATTTCTTTTTATCTTAAAAGATTTAAATTGTTCTTTCGTTTTTTGGAAAATAAATGAAACAGAGACAGAAACATGAATTGGGTTTTGTACTAAAGGAACGTGATGACTCTTTGCTTCCAAAGAAAGACTAAGACATACCTTGCCTAAACCAAAAGTTAATTGCTTTCTAATTAAAGATTAAGAAGAAATTAAAGTTTTGAAGGAAAAAGATCTGATTGTTTGATTGCTCCAAGAGGGAAAAGTATGTACATCAAACCACACAAACTGCAAATAGAAGAATATAATTGATATGAAATGTTTGGTTCATTCGCAGACTGGCTTCGTGTCGAAGCTGCTTAAACAAATGGCAAAAGCTTGGAATGCAGATATTGGGTAACGATAATCCATGGTGAAAATGTCTTTGCCTATCTTACCAAACTGTAATATCACTCTCTCTTGTTCCTCTTCTGGGATGTTCGCGTTCTTCCCTGCTTCTGCAGCAGCTGCCACTAGCTGGAAATTTTTCACCGAGGCAACCGTGACTCGACCTTTGAAGTTTAGACACCAGCATTGGAGCTGCTCGTGCCATCTCGGTGACTTGTTTTTCAGAATTAATGGTTCTTGTACAACGGATTCTCCTCCCAGGTTCCCCGAGCAGAAATCCATCAGCGGCTTCTTCTTCTTCTTTCCTTGGTTTATGAACTCAGTAGGAGACTGTACTTTGCCGCCTTCTTGAATTGCCGAAATCGGGATACTGTGCATGATACATTGCATTCTTCTTGGACCTCTGGTTCTCAGGACATTCAACTCATACAAGATGGAAGCTATGTTGTAACTACTAGATGACGATGATACCCATGGAGACACTTGCATTGATGGTGGGAGTTTTCGGTTAAATGGAGGAGGTTGGTTTTCGTAGACTGTGAACTTGGTTCCCAGGAAATTGGATCTGTCCACACATAACAAAAGCTATAATTAATGGACATGATGATAATACAGAACAACAAATGTGAGGACAGAAAAAAGAGACTTTACCTCAGTTTTCCTATGTAATTACTGCTATTTCTTGAGAAGTCACTTCCCGATAAAGATACAACAAACTCCGCACCTGTCGCCCTCCTGACTCTCTTTGCGGATAACAACAGCTTACTCTTGTCACCCGAAAGAGCTGCAATTGTACAGGGAAGGTGGGATATAATATAGTCCAAACTCAATTCAAAAGAGGTTCTTAAGGTCATAGTAAACTAACCAGGGCTTAAACCAAGATAGAGACGGAATATTCCAGTAGCTCTTTCCCGTTTGATAAAGCATTGAATTGGAGCATCTCTAGGACCAGGCTAAGCCAAAGAATCCAATATTTAAGACAATGATTACCAAATCGCTAAAAGCTGGTCTGAAACAAGAGTTTAAAGACTGTAACCTAACCTGCTTTAAGGAAATTGGAAATGTCAACAAACCAGAGAGCTCAGGAACCTTAACAACTTGCTTAGTCATCTCCTTCCACGACCTACAAACCGAAGCACAAGCAACGACATCTCTCCTCGCCGGCCACAATGTCTGTCCAGACTCAATCCGATGGATTATATCAAGAAGTAACTCTGGAGGCAAATCGACCCAAATACTCTGATCTTCGTTTTCGTTAGTTGATAGCGAAGAAGACAGAGATGATCCTTCTGGAGCAATATGTGACCTCCCTCGTCTACCAATAGCCTTGTACTTGTTCTTGACCCTAAACTCTCTTACTATGTTCTTAAATGACATTGCTACACTGCTACAAACACACAAACAACTATAATATATGTATTGAAACCAAACCAAATCAAAACAAAACAAAAAAGAAAAAACCCTAATGTATAAACCTGAATTTATCTGCTTCCCCCAGAAATTTCTCAGCTCCGTTACGGTAAATGAACAAGCTTCATCAAAGAAACAGAAACGTCTCAGATTATAAATTCATCTACCAATTTCAATAGAAATGGCTCAATCAATGTAAAATTCATCCATCGAAGGAAGCCAAAAAAAGAAAAAAACCCCAATTTCTAGAGAAATGAAGAAATTGAGAAGAAGAATATTGAAATGAAGAAAGCGAATTCATGAAAAGAGCATGGATCCGGCTTCTCCGCCATTATCGTGAAGACTTCGAGAAAAGTTATAATAAACAAACAAAAAAAATAAAAAAACGAAAATATCGAGAAACGAGAAAGAGAGAGAATTGATGTACCAGCAAAAGCGACAAATCCATGGGGAAGCTCAATCGAAAAATTTGCAGCAAATGAGACAAGTTTCGATTCTTCTTCCAATGAGGAAGAAGAAGTAATCAGATTAAAACCCGTCTTGTTTGAATTTAAAAATTAAAGCTTCTCTTCTCGAAATGCAGATAAAACGAACCACCACCACCGCCACCACCTCTCCGATGCCGTAACCGTCGCCGATTTCGGAGAGGAGAATGAAGAAGACAGTAACCGCAATAATTTCGAGGAAGAAGAAGAAGAAAAAGAGAAGACGTAGAGTTTTTTTTTTTTTTTTTAATATAATTAAAACAGAGAATAAGCGCGGCTCATGATTTTCAATTGAAATTAGTTAATTACTCAAAATAGGATTATGGAAAAAACAACTATTTATTGCTGAACAAATTTGCTTTTTAGAAGGTTATTATACAACTGGATTTTGCTCAATGTTTATTATTAATTGGAAACTTATATCTGAGATGTGAAAGAGTTTATTTTGATATTTTAGTAAATGTGTAAAGAATTTAATGGGTTATCATTTGAATAATAAGAAACGTTTCGATATAATGTTATTTTTCTTTCGGTTAAATAAATTTATTGATATCAAAACGAGTTTACAAAGTCGTTTTCAGAAACTTCGAAAGCAAATTATTATATTAGCATAAATATGCGAAATATATAGAAGTTAAGAAGTGAATCTGACAATGCTTTCTTTTAAGTTTTACTCGCTAACAGATTGTTTAAACCGTTATTTTTCTCATTTGTAATCGATCTCCTTATATGAAAGTTGTAGTGACTATCTTTCGTTATAGAAACTCCAATTTGTACATCGTATTACAAAACCCCAATGTTTTCGTTGATAGCTTTGAACAATCAACAACCTCATAACAATGAGTCATAGTCAATGTCATTTAAAAAACAGTGACTTTGAATTTCTCTCGAAGCGATCCCAAATGAGCATTACGTCGTCCTGACCCTCTTCGTTGACCATAAACCTACAAATTTTTGGATCGAAAATCCAAATTGCATACACAAACAATAATAAAGTGGTAGGTAATAAAATTCGTTGCAAAATGCCGCTTCAATCTCGGACTTGGAATTTTAATATTGGCTTACCCACCACATTTAAATCCACCCTATTTAAACTCATCTCATTTAACTCTAAACTCGTATAAACTCATTTAAGTTTCATACCCATAACACCCCGCCCATTTAACAGTGCCAAAGTTACCATACAAATTTAAGTTAGATGTGAATTTTCTTACAAAATTAGTTACTAACAATTATTTGTTAACCGATAATTATTGGTTTGTGAAACCGTATTTTAAGGGAGAAAATTATGTAATTACGTTTTTGGCTGGAAAATTATGAAATTATTAGCCAAAAAATTTGTGAAACTGTATTTTCGGCAAGAAAATAATGGAATCACATTTTTGACAGAAAATTGCGGACTCACGTATTTGGCAGGAAAATTGTGAAACTGTATTTTTTTTGCCAGAAAACTATGGAATCATATTTCGGCTGAAAAATGCGGAATCACGTTTTGGCAGGAAAATTGCAGACTCACGTTTGTCGTGGGAAAATTATGAAACTGTATTTATTTTTGCAAAAAAATTACGGAATCATGTTTTTGAGGAAAAAATGTAGAATCATATTTTTTGCGGAAAAATTGTGGATTCACGTTTTTGGTGGAAAAACTGTAAAATCGTGTTTTCGGCGGGAAAATCGGACTCTTTTCCGCAGGAAATTTTTGAAATCATATTTACTGCAGAAAATTCTGGAATCTCGATTTTGGCAAGAAAATTTTAGTATTAAATGTAATGGTTTATTATTTTTGTTTACACCAATTTTAATTATCAAAGTAAAAAACCTTTAAAAAAGCTAGTTAATGGGTTTAGATGGGTACTCATTTAATTATAGGTTTACCCAATTAATTTCTCTTCTTTAAATGAGTTTAAATGAATTCAAATTTAAACAATGTACCTATTTATTAAATGGGCTTTCAAAACCAACATAACTTCCATACTTGAACCAAATTGGGTGATTTTGAGCAATGAATAAACTAAATGATCTCAGAAACATAACGCCGGTAAGACCACCGTTATGTACACTCGAAAGAGGCTCCAAGTAGGAGAAGAAAAGTGGTTACTGTAAACCAATATAAAGTCACGAAAAAGTATTGCATCTCTCGTTCTTTTGTTGCCTTGCAAATCTCTTTGGCGATGTAACATATAAAAATCATGGCAGAGACATCAGAGATAACTTAAAAAACTCGTCAACATGGATTTATACTTCAAATTATCATTTCAATTGACAGGGTTCATCAATCGTTTAACCGATTTTGATTAGAAGAAAAAAAAACTAAAACTAAAAGGAAGCATGAATCGCCGACAATCATCAAAGGTCCTAAAATACAAAATGAAGAAGGGAAACCGCTAACAATGGAAACGTTAATTTATAGAGAGGAAAATAATATTTTCGTTAAAATGATGTTTTAGTTGTTTTTATCACATATTTTTTAATTAATGATAAAACTAGATAACGTACTAAGTAAGCATGTAGCAATAAATATTATATAATCCAAAAATTTATAAAATATACAGTATTTACTTTGTTTGGAATGTGCGTGGGAAGTTGAGCAATATTTAAGCTCTACTAATCATGTTCACCGTAAGCTTTCTCCCACATATCAATATGATATTCATTTTCTCCTGTTTGTGGATTCATGTATCTTAGAGGTAGGGGAACATTAGAGTCGTCAGGGTGTATTTCTTCGTAAAATCTGCGTTAAGCCCTTATATATATGGTTTTGCAATCTTAATATTTAATCACATTTAAAGTTTGATGTCGAGGTGTATCCCTATTTGAAAGTATAAATAGAGTTTTAATCCCATTTTGTTGATTTTTGACAGTTTTAATTAACGAAATTCATTAAATCGTTAACAAAGGTTAACGGAAAATCGAGTTCAAAAAGTTTAAAACCCAAAATAAATTGCCGGTTAACAACTCAACTAGTTTACTTAACCGATTAAATTTCTGTTGGCATGAATTCCGTTAATTAAAATTGTCAAAAGTCAACAAAATAAGGTTAAAACTTTATTTAAACTTTGAAATAGAGATACACCTTGACATCAAACTTTAAATGTGGCTAAACATTGAGATTGCAAAACCGTGTGTATTAGGTACTTAACGCAAAGTTCGCAGGAGATACACCTCAGATAATCCGGAACACTATATAGATTGTTATTTGTAACACGGGTAGCGGTGGGTACAAGGCGGGTACCCGGATTTTTTAGCCTACCCATTACCAGACCCGACCCAGCCGGGTACTAAAATTTTTTACCTATACTTGTACTTGGTCTATCAAGTACTTGACTGAACAAGTATCCGGCAATAAATCAAGTACTTGCAAGTTACCGTTAATACTTGTTAACCGGCAGACCAAATTAAATATTAATTTTACAATGAGGCTTAACAAAGTCAAAGCCCATTTTTAACATGTCCATATGTTAGAGTGGCATCTCTATTTATAGAGAAAACAAATTGAGCATCCCTTGGACATAGTCGATATGGGACAAAAATGAAAGAAGAAAGAGATTTTATTGGGTCCCATAAGTCCATACACCTAAGGGCCGACTTTATTAAACTATCTGTACTATACCGCTTCTTCGGTAAACACCATAAACTTCTTCCCTCTTTGGTACACACCCTAAACTAATATATACTTTGTTAAACATCACGAACTTTAAATTCGCTTCTAATAACAACATAACGATTATAAATCAGAATTAGATTTATTAAACCGGTAATTGCGTTTAGAAATCACGATTACAATTCAATTAATCTAAACCAAAACCTTAACCACAACCAAAAAACCAAAACCAAAATTCCTAAATTCTTCTTCTTCTCTTGATCGATTGATTCAAAAACCAAAACCAAAATTACAAAAAACCAAAACCAAAACCATATTTCCAAAAATCACGACACTTGATCGATTGCTAATCGAAATCACGACACTTGATCGAAGAAGTAGACGAAGACGAAGGACAGCAGACGAAGACGAAGACGACAGCAGTAAGATCTCTGCGGCGACGGCGGATTCCGGTGGTCTCCTCCGCCGCTGGTTCCATCTTCTTCAGACGACAGCAAGCAAAAGAAAAGCAAAATCAAGCCCAATCAGAAGGTAAGATCGTGATTTAAGCTGGAATTTTGGTCGAATTTGAGCTGAATTGTTGTGATATTCATTCTGAGACACATGATCTTTGTGATGAGACAAGTTGTCCTGTGGCAATTGGAGATTTCTTGATTTATTCTTGGAATGAGATGTTGATACATTATGCTCATTTGAACTTCATGTTATCTGTTACATTCATAGACTGAGAAAAGGTTTAGCTTGGTATCCATAGCTTGATAAGGAGTACATGTGGTAGTATAAAGTTGCTAAAATGAAGAAGTTGAACCTAACTTGTCAAGATTTGCTTGTTATGATGTTATACGTTTGTCATACCAAAATCAGTTTTCGGTTTCTGCATTTAAGGACTATTCAAGAATAATTGTAACTTGTAAACATTACAATCTACACTTAACGATAATCACATAAATATAAATCAATTTGGATTAAGTTCTTCTCATAATTATATTTTAGTTTTTTTTTGTGTTATACAATTATGTTTTGGATATTCTGGAGAATAAGAATCTGAACACTTTTACAGTTTTTATTATTTAGACAAATTATTTACGAAGATGTATGGAATTTGGTGCATTTTAACGTGAAAATATGATTTACATTGAAGCTTATATTGTTCATCATGTTTGTGATTAATTTATTCTATTTCAAGATTATGTATACTCTTTAAACATATACAAAACTAAGGGAGGTCTCACGCATTTGATATGCTCAAATCTAATACCCTAAAGTATTTAAGCAGTCGCTATAGTATTTTAGGGGTCAATCCACAAGTACTCAAGATAACACTCAATAGATTCAGGAATGTGAATTAAGCTAAGCAAAATAGATGAAATTAAGAATAGCAAAACAATTAAAACAGGTAGTAATTCAGTGGAGGAAAACGCTAGGCTTAGGGAAACTTGCAGGCAAATCAGAATTATCAAATCAAATCAATTGTCAGGAATAAATTAAGCTCCGCTCTCAAACTTGAAACACATATGTAAAGTAAACCAACTGTCGTTGCGAAAACTATCTATGCATAAACCTAGAATTCCAAATTTCTTTGCAAATTCTATGAATTTAAACAAGCATTAACGATCAAGTTCAATTGTTCACAAAATCCCTAAACCAAATTTCTTTGCGAGTAGGGCTTTTGCTCACCAAACACTAGATCAGGTAATCAATCACACTTTCGTGCCAATCAAACAACCTAGCATCAGATTCTAGTTCGCGAGGCTAGAATCAGCATTAATCTCAAGTCTAGGTGAAAATCTCTATAGATTTATTCCCTAACAATCAATTCAGATCTAATAATTCATCAAATACCTTTAAGCAACCCTAATCCTAACAGGGAATCTACTCAGACATGGTGAATGCAATAAACATCATGAATAGAATAGATATCATATAAAATAATGCAATAAACATCATGAATAGAATAGATACCTTTAAGCAACCCTAATCCTAGCAGAAATTCTCTATCTCTAGAAATCACCAGGTCCCTTTCTGGAGGCTCAAAAACCTAATTAAATAGCTAATCAAAACGTTTTGAAGTTATCTCCAAAAATAAGGAAAACTTCTGGATAATCTTCTGGTTTGTTTCGCGTTCTGGTCACTGGCATCGATCGATACTGTAAGTGGTATCGATCGATGCTAGGTTCTTTGGTCGTGATTCTCCCAAACGAACGGTGTCGATCGATGCTCCTCAGTGTCGATTGATGCTGAGCTTGTTCCCGAACAGCTTCAACTCCAGATTGCTTCAAAAGCTTCCAAATCCTCCAATTAGCTCCATATATGCCTATAACTTGAAAAGAACCTGAAAGACTCTAAAACTAAAGAAAAGATTAACAAAAAGGACTTATATCATGGTTAAAAGTGGGTAAAAACCATGATATATCAACTCCCCCAGACTTAGTCTTTGCTTGCCCTCAAGCAAACAGAAAACTAAATAGAGAAAGAGGTTTGAAAACATGGAGACTCACCTTTTTCTTGGGACATAGTAATAACCCTCTTTCCAAGCTCCCAGTTGTCACCAAAACAGTTTCAGATCGGATCACCATGTACTTCTCCTTAGACCATTGCAGTTTCCCATTATCCACTCATTATCTCACAGCATCAATCATACTAAATCCTTCATTGTCGTTTCATCACTGATGTTGATATTCAAGAACCTTCTAGATTCTTCCTCATGCAATATCATGACTAAAGAACCACCCAGATTTTATACTTTGGTATTGATTTCCTCTCCCCTAGACTTATCTCTTTTTATGTTTCTGATTTTAAATTAAGCTTCGCATACACAAATCAAGATTCGAGACGCGAGTATTGATGGTGATGGCCACCTAATCCCCGTTTCTCCCCTCTCAAAGTGTCAAAAGTCTTAGGCGAATAATGGGGTCTCAGGAAATGTTCCTACCCCTCACTTCAGACTTTTGTGTGATCATTCCTTATCCAAGTAGAACAATGGGATCACAGAAAATATTCCTAGCCCTCTACTCGGCGGAAGTCATCTCATCTTTTATGCATTTTATGTATCATTATGTGTTAGGGGAGAGGTCTACCATATTTATCAAACGCATGGGTTCCTTTGCCAGATATGAATGATGAATCAAGTTCAGTGAATACCAACCTCAGGAGTGAAGTGCAAAATTGGCTCAGGATTTAGAAGAAATTTGCTGGAGACATGGGTGTTTCCTGGTCAACTGGTTACCCTTTGGATTTTTCATTAGTCGATCTTAGAGCTGGTTCTGTGAAAATGGTTACTCATAAGCAAAGTCAGGACATTGAAATCAAGCAAATGTTCAAATTTCCAACAAGTTGACTCAATAAAACAAAAATTTGACTAAAAAAGACTCAAAAAGGGACTGACTGTAAGAAAAACAAACACAATGTCAGTAATCACCTCCCCCAGACTTAAACAACACTGTCCCCAGTGTTATCTAGCCTAGAAGAAGCAAAAGAAAGCACAGGAACAAAATGGCTTAAAAAGGTTCAAAGGTACCGTGGGAAATGGTGGGTATCGATCGATACTGATGGAGTATCGACCGATGCTAGTCAAGTATCGATCGATACTGAGGTCCTTTGTTGCGATTCTGAAACTCGAAACCGTGTCCAACTGAAGTCAAAAGTTAGGTGAAGTAACTGTCAGATCAGAGAGCACAGTTAGAAGCAACAGAATCAATAGATAGCCATAAGTTCAACAAGGATTGACAAAGACAAAGATAAGTTCA
Source organism: Crucihimalaya himalaica (assembly GCA_004349715.1). NCBI lineage: Eukaryota > Viridiplantae > Streptophyta > Magnoliopsida > Brassicales > Brassicaceae > Crucihimalaya > Crucihimalaya himalaica. Next base: position 1,081,216 of record SMJT01000048.1, read on the forward strand.
GAAAAGCAAACACAACAAAAGAAAAGAAAATGAAAAGAAAAAGGGACAGAAAACGTGAAACCCAGGAGCAGAAACTAGTCCGAATCCTCATCATCATCGGAATCTGAAACGGCGTAGCGCGAGGAAAGACACGGAATGGAGTGATCGGCGTCTGTGGATGACATGCAGCGGTAGCGAGAAACAGCGGACCAGATGCTCTGAAGACTCTCCACCACATATCTCTGAAAAGTAGCTGTCTCCATTGGTAGCTCTGGTGGTGGATGAAATGAATGAGCAGGAGCAGATGTTGGCGGCGCTGTGAACGGCGAGGTTGACTCCCAGCAGAGTCAGCGGCTGGTGTCTCGTCTGCAGCGATAAGAGTGGATGGAAGCTGGCGTGGTGCGCAGACACGAGCGGATGGGGCAACCGAAAGCAGATTCGGGTCTGGATCAAAGTGCAGCCGAGAAGGGTAGTCGCCGATGTAGGTCAGATCGCGGTTGGGGAGCTGTACAAAGAGCACTCCATCTGTCGTGGGTAGGCACCAGCGGCGAGTGGCCTTTAGCCAACGCATATGCTGCATGTGCTGCTCATCCATGAGTGAGCGAGTAGTGACGATCGAGCATGCTGAAATGGAAATGCCAAAGTGATCGAAGATAGGAGTAAGGAGGCTGACGACAGAATCAGTCTTCCGTGCTGTGGCGTAGTTGCGACCAGAGAAAGGCTTGGTCTTCAGAAAGACCAGATGGTGCGCAAAGATAGCGCCAATGTTGACCGCGAGGTTCAACTCGGGCCACTCAAACCTATCCTCAGGAATTATGTCACCAACTGCCTTGTACAATAACATCAGCTCTGAGATCCTCAACTTGTTCGGCTCAAAAAGAGAGAGATGAACTGCCCACTGCCACTCCTGATGAGGCAGTTATGTTTGTTGCATCCTAAGCGAGCTGATTCACTTGGATTGGAGTGAGGACTGTCTTTTCAATCCTAGGTTCGTGGAGGAGATTTCCAATAAAAGGCCAGCCTACTGGAGACTGATGCCTTTACATTAGAGGCAAGGAATTTCAGAGCTTCACTGGCAGAACAAGCAGTGAGATTCAAGTTTTGGACCCTTACGACCGGTCAGGCGTAGCACTATGATCCACCAGCTGAATCCATGCCACGACATCCACCTCTCACACGCCAGAACACCTCGGAGGAAGCAAAGGTACGTATTTTCTATCTCAAACTCCAAAACCACAGGATGTTATCAATCATATACCTCCATCTCCTTCACGCTTAAGCAAGCCGCGAGACTTTCGTCGAGCGCTTGTTGCTTCTTTTGACAACGTGCAGGAAACGAAGTGTCCCACCATCTTCCAACCCGCCCTGCTTTATTCCTCATTTCTTGGTAGGACACACACACAGTTCATGCTTGACACACCGTCTTGGATGAGACGTTTGTTACAGAGACACTCACCAATCTCTCTGTGAACCACCTGACACATGAGCCCCGACACGGTCAAGCTAATGACTTTAAACAAGCGCTTTAGTGGGAGGCAACCCACTGGTACGTTTTATATTACTTTTCTTTTCGCGTTTTGTTTTTGCTTTTCATGTTTTCAACGTTTCAGATGATCAGCATCGATCGATACCACCTGTAGTATCGATCGACACCAGGACAGCAGAGATATGCAATAACTCAGATCCGAGTATCGATCGACACCAGCAATGGTATCGTCGATACCCCCGCGCACAAGTATCTTTTTGCTTCTCATCCTTCACTTGGTTCTTCTGATTTCCTTTTTACCAACTTCTAGAGTAGATAACACTGGGGACAGTGTTGTTTAAGTCTGGGGGAGGTAGTTCTGACAAGTGTTTGTTTTTCTTAAGTCGTCCCTTTTTGGTGTCAAATTGTTTTATTGTGTCAAATTTCTGGAGAATTTGATCTTGTTTTTGAATTATTGTCTTGACTTTGCTTATGAGTGCCATTTTCACAGAACCAGTTCAGATCGACTACGAAAAATCCAAAGGTAACCAGTTGACAGGAACACCCATTTCTCCAGTGATTTTCTCAAACCCGAGCCAATTTTGCACTTCACTCGATGTGGTTGGTATTCTCTAGAACTTGATTCATCATCATATCTGCAAAGGAACCCATGTGTTTAATGATGGTATCTCTCCCCTTAAACTATATTACATAAAAAGCATAAAAGATGAGATGATTCTTCGGTAGAGGGCTAGGAATTTTTTTGATCCCATTTTCTACTTGTGAAGGAATGATCACACAAAGGTTGAAGGAGGTTAGGAACATTTCCTGAGACCATTATTCGCCTAACCTTTGATACACAGAGAGGAGAAGAACGGGGATTGGTGGCCAACACATCAATACTCGCAGCTCAGACTCTAATGTGTATATGCAGAGCTTAAAAAAGAAAAAAAGAAAAGAAATGATCAAATAAGTCTGGGGGAGAGAATCAATACCAAAAGAAAGAAAATTTTGGGTTTCTTCTTGTCATGATATTGTGAGGAAAGAATCTAGAAGGTTCTTGATATGATACAACGATGAAATGCAATGATGGTTTTTATGGATGAAGCTGTGATATATGTGTGGTTTGGGAAACTGCAAGTTTAGGAGAAGTACATGGTGGTTAGATCTGGGACTGACAAGTTGGAAGATATTGGAAAGAAGAGTAATTGCAATTAGGAACAGTGAGTCTCCGCGTTTTCAAACCTCTTTCTCTTTGTTTTTCTGTTTGCTTGAGGCAAGCAAAGGCTAAGTCTGGGGAGTAGATATATCATGGTTTTACCACTTTTAACCATGATATAAGTCCTTTTTATCGAGTCTTTCTATTGTTTCAGTAGTCTTTAGAGTTTTTTCAGTTTAGCATGTTTGGAGCTTAATTGAAGATATTAGAGCATTCTAGAGCTTTGTGGCATTCGTTGAAGACGTTCCCACCGATGGATTGAGGCTCAAATTTAGACACGAGATAGATCAATGATTAGCTTTTGATTTGGAGTGGTTTGAGGCATTCCAACGTGCGATCAAACGTTATTCCAGTTTCGTGAAGACAGTCCAGTCTGGCAAAACACCAGAAATGTCCTGGTATCGACCGATACCAGCTGTATCGATCGATACCGACTGCAGAAGGGAAAACACGCGTTTTTTAACAAGTTTTAAGAGTCTGCAACGTGGCCCAGAAGACTTTATTATTTACAAGAAAGCCCAGAACGTGTTTGACTTTAAATAGGTTTTCAGCCACCTGTTTAGGCCACGCATTATTCTACGCTTTATCCTAGCATTATTTTACTTTGGTTCTTTAGGGAGACAAGTCTGAAACTCTGTTCGGGAGAGAAGATTTCGAACCCTTTGTTATTTCTTACTTTGATGATCTATTCAATCATGTTGTTGCTTCATTCTGCATGTCTGAGTAGATGCCTTTTAGGTTTAGAGTTTTCTCATTAAGGATTTCATGGTTTGTTAGATAGATTGATCTGTTAGGGTTCATAATCAATTGAGTTCTTCACCATAGTTGTTTCTCAAGCTAGTTCTAGGTTGACGAATCTGGAATCTAGATTTTAGGATTGTTGATTAGTCACGAAGTGAGATTGATAACCTGACAGAACCTAGGATGAGCAAAATAATTATCTGCAAAGAATTTGGTTTAATTATTTTGTGAA